>PVJN01021813.1:0-34177 GCA_004026805.1 Lasiurus borealis
GGCCAATAGTTCACTTAATTTCTACACCGGGCATAGCATCTCTTCCACCCCTTCTGCAGTCTCCCCCTCTTCTTCTCTCTTGTTATTACTAACCAGAAGCCTAGTTATCCACGTCCGTATATATTAGCTGGAACTGCGTATATTTCTCATTTCTCTAGCAATTGTATGCAACATTGTCAATCATTTTTTAGTTCTCCTTACACTGATATGCAAGGAGAACTAAAACACTTACTTACATGAAAGGTTTATTTTGCAACTGTAGTATCAGCAAGCTTGTCGGTTAGTCCAAAAGAGTGACTGATCAATTCATCAGCTAGAGCTAGCACCATGGAAGGAAGTTTTCAGTGCATCGAGCTTGGAAGATTTCTATTCCATGGGAAGGTGAAAATGAAAGTTGCGCAGCTGTTCTGTAGAACTGAGAGAAGCTGAGTTTGCCTCCAAAATCTTTTCCTCGGTATCCAAGATAGTTTTAGCTCCAGAAATGAATAAGAACTCATCCTGCATAAAATCCTTGCAGTACTTAACTGCCAGAGTAGTCCAATAATGTAATACCCATGTATTACCAAGGTACAGTTTCTTTCCCTATAGGCATTTTAATTTTAACAGGAGGACTGTGAAAATGAAAATGGCTTCAAGGCCTAAAGGAATGAATCTCCAAGTGAATAATTTCAGGTATTTGACCCACACCAGTATGCCTTGTATCACTACCCAGGGAGAGATCGGGTGTTTGATTTAATATGACCCGACTCAAATACAAAGACACCTAATGAAGTGCATCATCGGAAGCCTGCTATTCCACACAAATGAATTCTACAAATTATTCAAGCGCACTTATTCATACGCTAAACTTCACCATTAACTCATTCGTCAGCTTCTTAAAGAAGTCATTACTAGTTTTCTAAGGAAAGCGACTGTAATTTAACTTTTCTTGAACTTCAGAGTCACCTTTGCAAGAATTTGTCATTGTGTGCCTGCTATCCTAACCCTCATATCTGCCTTTTTGTGGTGATTGTTGTTCTATTTCACACAAGGGCATCTGTCACTTCCACTGTCATTAAACTTCCATCTAACGCCATGTCACCTCCTGTCCTTCTAATTTATTGCTGAAAAACTGCTAAGTGGTCAAAAACTAGATGTCGAATATAATTAAGGATGGTTTGTTTAAGGAGCAGTCACTTGGATACTGAATAAGACTTTACTTTTCTTACTTTGGATTTGGAAATGAATTACCAACGATTCAAAATAGACCTCAGTAGAATGAGACTATTTATTGTCCCTTACTCAGTCTTCCTTCTGATGCTTTCTGTGAAAAGATATGATTTTCTTCTACTCTTATTCATTAGCCATTTCCTATCTTTTGATGATTTTTATTAGTTTACTAGATACAAAAATTAGTGGAAGGTGTGTTTTTTCTTTTATTTATATATTATGTTTTAAGACTTCACAGGAATTTTTTTTTTAATCTAAAAACCAAGCAGGTGAAAAACCATTTCCAAACATCTGGTCTATTAAAAATAATCTATACACAATGACCCCGCATCTGCCTATGCTGGGCATCGAGACTAAGAAGTGAACAGGAAGTACACACGGCTGCCAAGTGTTCCATTTCACTCTCGTGTCCCAAATTTTAAAATTCTTATGCTTGAGGCAAAGTCATGTTAAATTCCCTAGTGCCCTAATAGTAGTCATTCCTGGGTTACCTTGGTGAGTTATCCTGAAAATAGCATTACAGCGGTCTAGAACAGTGATCACAATAAAATGATGATTGGCACTCCGTGGCTGAATTACACAGATCACAGGACAGCCATTCCATCAGCATGAAGCGGACTGTCACCATCAGCTCTCCCAACACGCACAACCAGAATGTCATCAGCAAAACAAAACAGCACAGGAGTAATTACCTGACTGGTTCCAACAGAAATAAACTTCTTTTGTTTGGGCTACATTATTAGTGGAATCCAGGCAGAAGTGTCTCTGATACCTGGATTATCTAAGCTATTACCGCCAATGTCCACTTCCTTCCGAATCCTGTCAAAGAATATCCACTCTTCAAATTTATAAACAACAGTATCTCTCAGCAAATTACAGGGTGACATTTAAATCCAGCTGTTGATCCCTCCAAGGTAAAATTCATAGCATTTCATTCTACAGTGAGCTATGCAGAGGAAGGAAATGGCTGAGCATGATGCTAAAATCCCAAGCACAAATTTGCTATAGAATTAATATCACAATTTGTCACTGATAATGAAAGCATATAAAACAGGTCTTGACAACATGTTATTTCTGTTGCAGATCATTCTTCGTAAAATCTAAGCAAGGCTTTCTTTTGCAACTGTGGAAATGACTTTTTCCCCCTAAATGTACAAAGCAAAATAATATTAATATTGTGGTGAGTAGCCATCTGCTTCATGCGAATTCTGTGCAATCATTAGTCTAAACTGATGGCATCGTGGCAAGCTGCCACGTCCCAAGAGGCCAGCCTATAAAAACCAGCAACATCTTTGCATCAGTCTCAACTCCAAGAGGGCGAACCGCAAACCAGGAAATCTGCTCTCTGGGAAGGTCCAGATCATTAAGCTCTGCTTTTAGATATTGAACCCCCAAATATTACCCCTCCTCTGTCTATATTCAGAGGCATGCATCAGAAGAGCAATCAAATGGAGCCACCAGGCAGCAAGGAATAAACAGGAGGTATTTGGGTCGAATGCCAGGTCCAGCAGAGCAACTAGCGACCTGTGTTCCACTCGACAACAGTGGCTGCCACTACAAAGTCAGGGACGCGTCAAGCTGTGAGGAGTTCAGCTTATCACAAAATCTCACTGAAGCTGCCGTAACTTTTTAGTAAAATGCCACAGAGACAGCAACATGCAGAGGGGTTCAAAGGAAAGTGTAAACTAAGTAATATTTCGCACACGGCTTCCACCATAAAAAACTTGCACCAGGAAAATATGAGTTTAAATGTTTCATCCCATAGGCGATGTACTCTCTTGCCATTTTTAATAGCCTGTTCTAATGATTTTCATTTAGAAATGCAAAAAGGCTGCTGTGTTTTTAATGCTTAATCAATCTCCAAGAACTCTGCATGTTTGTAATCAGGGGCCATATGAATGCTAGTGGAATAAAGAGATGTGCCCAGAAGTGATGTAGGAAGACTCGCCGTAACTAGTAGTTTCTTCTGGGATCATCATCACATGCTTATTTCCTTTTGGGGGGTCGCCTCGCCAAGGCTGGAAAAAGGAAGGAAGAGACAGGAAGTAATGAAGAGGTCAGACTAGAATGCCGCAGTTAAATGTAGTCTTGCAATACTTGCACAGAAATTTCAAGCTCCCCCATCACTTTGCCTCACTCAGTGGGAAGTCCTGAGTGTGAGTGCGGGAGCAGGGGAGTGAAGTGTGAGGGGAGTGAGGGTCTGACGACATACATGCATGAGAGACGTCACACTTTAAGAATACATTCAGCCAAAACCGGTTTGGCTCAGTGGATAGAGCGTCAGCCTGCTGACTGAAAGGTCCCAGGTTCGATGATGGTCAGGGGCATGTACCTTTGTTGCGGGCACATCTCCAGTGTGGGGCGTGCAGGAGGCAGCTGATCGATGTCTCTCTCTCATCGATGTTTCTGACTTTCTATCCCTCTCCCTTCCTCTCTGTAAAAATCAATAAAATAGAATTTTTTTAAAAGAATACATTCATTTTTCTGTACAAAAATGTTTTTTCAAGTAAGTTTTGATAAAACGTAGATGAAGACTGAATACATCTATAAATGAATACACAAATAAAAATAAGTAAAGCTACCATCTTTAAGCACACAATATAATTTCCATGCAGTTATCCAACACCCCCAGGGACAAACTGTCACAGATAAAATATACCAAATATATATCTATACAAGAGTATATAACACTATACTATTTATTAGTCTAATTTTATGTGTATCGTCAGTTATGTAAAGAAGGTCCATTGATTTATTTGTGAACTGCCATATAATTGTATCAGATTTCCTTCCTTTTCCCAGTGGCTTCTCCAAGAGGCTGAGGGGACTGAGGAGAGGTGGGTTTTGTGCTTCCTTCTCCTTTCACTCTCAACAAAGATATTATGTATTAAATCTAAACACTTTAATACTTAATACCTGGGCGAGGGGACATTAACAGACTAACTGGGTATTGTTATCAGCAGACAGTGCTTGCATTTCAACCCCCATGTTCACTGCTTGGAACCAATCACCGCAGGGCAACTGCCCCAATTTGTGATACGACCTGCCATATTCTTCACAAAAATGATCGTACTTTTCAAAATAAACAGACCGGCAGAAACTTGACCCACCTCTTTTATAGTATGTGCTTCCTCATATCCACATAAAGCCAAAGGCTTCCTGTCTCATCAGCTGCAACTTGGGTCCTATCTATAGCTAAGAATAGAAAGTGTCGTCACAACCATTTCAAACAAATCTAATACCTTGACCCTCATTAAGCATATTGAGTTCAAGTCATACTTAAGATCTGGGTTCCTATCCAACTGTTTGCTGGCTGTGTGACCTCAGATAAATGATTCCATCTCCTTATGGTAGATGTTCCTCATCTGTAATATGAGATTCATATTGACCTTGGAAAGTTGTTGTGAGGAATCAAACAAGGCCATTAAGAAGCACTGACTGTAATGCCCAGCACATTATAGGCATTTGATAAAAGGTATGATTGTTGATGTTCAAAAATGGGAAGTTTCAAGCTTTCTGAGAATTTTACAGCCTGATTTTTAAGTTAGGCGCAAACTAAACTACAAGTGTTTAAAAATCAACAGCTCATTTCAGGAATTAGAAATCTTCATCTGATCCCCAGATTCTAATTCTAATCCATGAATATAAACTCTTGTTTCTAAATGCATTCTGTTGAAGTCAAACTGTAGATTCTCATTCAGGACTCAACCTTTCTGAATTTGCCTGCCCTGAAAACACGAAGGCTGATAATATACGCATCCTCTACTTAAGAGAATTGTAGTAAGCACACAAAATAGTAGTAACACAAAGCATTTCATAATCTAGAAGGGCTGTGTAACCCAGTCTATCACCAATGTGGAGGTGTACCACTCTGGCATATGTGAGTGCCTGAGTCCAAAGCTCCACTCTGCTATAGACCAACAGAGTGGCAGGCCTGATAATGAAAGTCTCCAAATCTCCATTTACTCATGGTCATGATAGAACAACTACTTCACAGAGTTGTTGAGAGAATAAAAAATATATAAACAAAGCTTTTAACACATTGCCTAATACATAATAAGTGTTCAATAAATGTTAGCTTCTAAACTTGCTTTTAAAGATCAGTATGTAGTATTGACTTTTGTCAGTTACAAAATAGTGAATTACCTTTCAACTTTGCAATTAGAAATTTCTTACTGTGTTGCTCTAGTTTCTGAAAATATTAACTAATTATTATCAACCTTGACAATCACTGAAAATTTTCAAAATATCCTTTAAATGTATTTATCTGCATTCTTAAAATATAATGGCTTGTAATACTTTTCAAAAAGTCTTGTATCTGTGATTTTTAATGAGCTCAGTGAATTCTATGTGGTAATGTTCATGGAGGTACATAATTACACTTATAAAGACTTTAGTGGTCATAGAAATGGTAATAATCATTTTCCTCAAATTCTCAAATTTTACAAAGAAGTACAATTTCACATCATAGTTTAATACTAATTAATAAAAAGGCATTTTAAAATATTCAGTGTCTCAAGAAAAATGGGTTATCCCTATGGCTGTTCTTTTAAGACCATATTCCAAATTAGAAATGGAAAGGCCTTACCTCTCTCCCCCTAGTGGCCACAAACAAAATAGCGCTGTAAAGAAAAGCCCAGAATAATTACTGGAGTAGAAAACTATTTCAACACCTTCATTTTACAGATAAACAAACTAAGGCCAAGGGGCAAAGGGTCAGTCAAGACTACACAATTTTTCAATAAACCACCAGTGTATAAAAGTATTTTTTATATATTGAATATTGTGATGTCTGAAAAATTATCTCTAAAATGTACTTAACTAAAGTACTTTTAACAATTTCCTTATCAATTAGCGTTCAGCAATTTTTTTTACAGTTTTCTTTTTTCTTCTGAGAGAGATAATATAGTTTCCCAGGGGCAAAGGGAAGACTTCAGCTGTGACCAAGAATACTTCTGTGTACTCTATGAAGTATTCTCTTTGAGAAATAAGACTGTCCCTGAGGGTTGTTAAGTTCACAAAGATAACTCTCCTCGAAAAGACCAGTAAGAAGTGCTTTTACAGATGTCCATGGGCCCACAATGAATAAAAAACAGGTCAGGAAATAAGCATTTTCTCCACTTTGGAGTACCTGCGGAGAGTGAAAGAGTGGAAGTTGGCCTGGGTTGGGCATACAAATGGCAGGAAATAAAACAAAATTTTCTTGATTTGAGAGGTAAATTACTTGGTTTTTCAGTAAGCTTTCTGCTGGCCCGGAAATTTAACAAAAGCGCGAAAGATTTTGTTTGGACACAAATGCAGTAGAGAGCTGGAACTGTTCTCCAGATACCTTGAGACAAATGATAAAGATAGTAATGTAACACCCAAAGCACATTTATCTTAAAGTCAGAAATTCTGGAAAATGGCAGGTTTTGACTTTCACATCCCCACATCTAGATTCCACAGTAAAGTCCGTAAATCTGTGAGCCCTATGTGGTGATTAAGAGTATAAGAACTCGCTTCCAAGTGTATATTTGAATCTAAGCCTTGGAATGGGGAACCTTTTTTCTGCCAAGAGCCATTTGTATATTTATATTGTCATTCGTGGGCCATACAAAATTATCAACTTAAAAATTAGCCTGCTATATTTGATCAAGTACTTAATTAACTCACCGCTAATGCCTTGGCAGGGCCAGACCAAATGACTTCATGGGCCTTGTATGGCCTGAGAGCCAGACACTGCCCAACCCTGATTAAGCTCTCACTCCTAGTAATGTGTAACCTAGAAAAAATTACTTTACCTCCTATTCCTGTTTCCAAGCACATCAGCTGTTAGATGGATAAAATCAAATGATATATGTAAAGAGCATTGTATATAGTTAATAAATAGTTAATGCTCTTTTCAAAATATTGTTATCTACTCATTTTCTGTGAACCTCAGAGAAAACAAGCATAAATAGTAAACAAAAGGAGCTTCGGATTGGGAAATGAGAGACCTGAATAGTCGTCTTGGCCTCTGATGGGATGTGTGACTTTAGACAAAGCATTCAACCTTATTTTTTCATCTACAAAAATAAGAAGGTTGGATCAAAAACCAAAAATGACAAATATGTGAAAATCATTCAATCCCAAATCTTATGCCTGATTTTATTTATAATAAGTGTGTGTCAGTCTGTGATAGAATGACTTCAGGAAACCTTCTCTGTCCTAAAGCTGACAGTACCTTTCATCTTGAACAGCACTAATAGCTTGAAAATCCTTCCATATGGTGAGATGAAATCTACCATCTGCATGTAATCAGATCTAAGAAGCCAATGGTAGTAAGTTCACCTACTACCATTAGTTTATGTCATTAAGAAAGAAGAGGCACTGCCCATTATAACATGAGATGGTGCTTTTTCGTCATGTCAAATATAAGAGGCATCAACATTTCAGAGACGTTAACATTTGAAAATATGGGTATCTCAGAATCAAAGAAATGTAGTATCATCTAGTAGTTTCACCAGCACCAGCTGATACTAACTGGAGCTTTTATCATTTTAAAAGCCAGTCTAATTTTCTTCTATAGACAGTTCAAGTATTTGAAGAATGTTCATGGCCAACTTGCACCTTTCCTTTCCAGTCTTATTGATTTTAGTTCATAAACAGGATCTTACATATATGAACCGTCTCCAGTTTCTGTCTACTGTATTCATTTATAGGTTGTCCGAATCTCTATTTATTTATACAAATAAGTACCAAGCACTTTTTTAAGCACCAAGAGACAAAATGATGATCAAAACAGATCAATGTTTCCCTCTGGATGCAGGTGTAGAATTTTCTACTTATTCTGGTCTATTTCCATTTATCATGGTTTAAATATAGACCAGTTATTCAAAGAATATACTGATATATTTCATATCCTCCCAATAAGCTGTTTCTTCTAAACAAGGACATGCCTCTTCGGCAGCCCACCATACATGAATTATACACATCTGAGCAGACAAATTTAGATTCCATCACAATGAATAAAATGTAAAAAGAATTCAGTAAAAAATTAAGTCTTCCCCACCTGCCCTGAAATGCCCAGAGTACTAAAATGTCCTGTGTAGGGCAATAACATTTTGCTGCTGTGCATTTCTGTCACTTGGAAATCTCCTGGCTACTGTAATCTGCCTATAGTGATGAGTCAAATAGAACGATCAGGAGAGAAATGTCTTAATGCATCCTGGGATCCAACCCATTTTTAAATACTGTATTGGGAACTCTCCCAAGATTAGAAAACCTGGATGAGCATATGAAGTTTGTGTGAATTTATTTTAGCTTGCATTGAGATGTCTGTGGCTCTCACAAAAGGGGAATTCCATCAAGATTTCCTGTCTCCTTTGTCTCAGTTCAATCATATCCAGCGTGCTTAAACCTCTTTCCCCCCTTAAACACTCTGTGTGTGCTTAAATCTCTTTCCCCCTTCAACAGTGTGTGTGTGTGTGTGTGTGTGTGCGCGCACGTGTGTGCACACATGTGTGTATTTACACAGGACAGAGGTGGGGAACAGACATGGCTTTCTCAATAAAATATGTCCACTTGTGCACATGCATGATGATTAAATAATAAGCATGGTAACCTCTGTGCTTTCTCAAGCAGCAACACATTTCGGGTAAATTTTAAGTAGAAGATTTGGACTGGCTGAATCAAAACCACCTATGCCAAGATTCTTAATTAGGCACGTGGTTTTGAAAGTGAACTATTTTCTTCTTCTAATCAGGAATACTAGTTGATGATCATGAAAATGTTTTTTATCAGATAATCATAGCATGCAGATGTGTATTATGGAAAAGAAAGTCAGAGAACTTGCAATTATTTATTTATATGCATCCCCATTATAAGAATAAGATAGCCTCTTCATCATCTGAAGAGAGATTTAGTGGAAGTTGAGAAATTTCTCATCAAAATTAATATCCCTAATAATGGTCTTTGAAGAAGTGTGTTTTTTAACATTGAAACTTTGCAAGCTGTCAAACAAGTAGGTTTTACTGAATCCTATAAAATAGCGAAGTAGCCTAAAAACCGGTGAGACGCTACCCAATTATTAAACAAAACAAGAGGATATGGAGACCGGCACACCCTTTGCGATGTCTTCTTAGGTCACAAGGACACGCCCGAGCTGCAGCTCCCCATTTTGGTCCTAGGGGAGCCAGCCTGTAGGTACCCTTGCTGCCTCCTCCTGCCCCAGCCCCAGCCCCAGCCCCAGCTGACCAGTCCAGAGGAACACCTGACCAACCAGAGCTACTGTCCAAGAAATGGGCAATGTAGCAGAAAGAGAAACTCCCTCCCTTTGCCACAGGTAAGCTCTGAACTGCGGGTGGCGCTGTTCTGCCCTGTGCACTGAACAACAGAAGAAGCAGACAAAACAGGAGCAGAAGCCCAGTCAAGAGAGAAAGTAGCACCACAGCTAGGATGCTGGTAGAGTCTGGGTGTCTGCTCCAAGGCCTTTTGGGGCCCTGCAGAATTCCCTTCAGGTTCCTGAGAAGACACTGCATGATGACAGCAAGGACCCCCTTATTTGCTTAACTTTTTCTAATTAGCTTCTGTGACTTGCCTGCATGTGTTGGTGTGCCAGCGAATGAACTGAAACAGTACTTATGTGATGCCAGGTAATCAGTTAACCTTAGTAAATGCTCAGTAGTTCTTTATCTCTAAGACGAGGATAAAAATAATTCTGGATATTTACATCCATCGTGTAAATAAAAAATTAATCACTGTCGTGGTAAATGTATCTAGAAATCCACAAAAATCACGCAAAACATTTTTTTTTAAGTATGAAAGTGCTATCCTTAAAAAAAAAGAAAAATGTTTAAGGAAGACTTTAAGTGCTATCCTCCATGTAATTTAATGCTGCCACTTCAACTGTCCAGAAGCAAATTGTTTGTTTATCCACTCTTACAGAAAAGTAGTTGTTTTAATCACCTTTGACATGTGACTTAATGGGGTCTGAAGAATAGTATATTGCAAACAATTAGAGATTTCCTTTGTGAGATATTAACTAGTTCAATGGGTAGAATATCAATTTTACCATTATCCCACTTTTACCCTAAAAAAATCAGTCAATCTCACTTATCTCTCGGTAGTCTGAAAGTGTGACATTTAATTGGCACACTTGTAATTATATATACACACATGCACACCTGCACACCGTTTAGCACATTGCTTGTGCTCCATGGTCCTTAACCTACGCCGTCTCATCGATATGCGTCCTCGGTCTTAAATGGGGGGGAAATCAGACCACTTGTTGAAAGAGGACTCCAATGGAAGTCTATGAAAGTGCTTTGTGCGTCGTAAAGGATTATACAAAGTTAAGGAGCTAGCGTTCCCAATTAAGGATACGAGAAATTCACCATCTGAGGAATGGGCTGCGAATGAAAAAGCAGCTTGCTTCTGCCCGTCCCGTCTCCACAAGAGTTGAAAGAGCCGCATGAAAAAGTGATCAGGCTCCTTTCATAAGTTGGTGGCAAATTCTTCATTAGGGGGAAGATCTTTTCAAGAAAGAAACTCAAAGTCTTTCTCTCTTCCATGTGTGTAACATCTGTGCTAAGCCATTCCATGCACACTTCTTTGAAGCACTCACTGCCTAGAGGAAAGACTTTGATTCGGGCTTTATTTAAATGCCTGGACTTCTATTGGAGAAACAAAAGATTTTCTGGTAAAAGCTCAGCTGGGAAAGAGACCAACCTCCAACCCGTTTAACTACTCAGAGGCCAAAGGCGCCCGGATTCTGTTTTAGAGCACCCTGCACTGGGAAGCTCTCCGTGAACTTAGCGCACAGGCGGACAGCTGGTCTGGGAGGCCGCTGACCCCGGGGGCAATCACTGTGATCATTAGACTTAATATTCCTAATCCAGCAGTGCCTGGCTCCATCGTGTCTACATCTCCTGCTCAGAAAACCAGTCCTCTCATTTAATAATACTCGGACACGGTTAAGATTTTTGCAGCTGAGCTCCCCAATATTAGAAATCACTTGGGGGGTGGAGGGTGGGGAGGAAGAGACTGTACATATAGCTATTCAAACCATGTGCCCCCAAGAGTTTAATCTGGAGGTTATCCTCTGCAGCAACTTTCCCGAAAGATCCTACACCAGTTCCGTCCAGTTCAGTAGACCTTGAATATCATTACAACACTCCTCCTCTTGCACAAGTCTGGCGTAGCCTGGTGGGATGAGCTCCCTTAGAAAGATGCCACCGGCCCCCTAAGTGGCGGGGAGCCTGAAGGGTTGGGGGTTCACGTGCTTCTGCAAAGCCAGGGAGGCATGGCTCCATGCTACATACAGCATCCCCGGCGGCGTGACTCGCTCTGAGAGAGGAGAGAGGAACAGAGATCAGAGGACTGTGTGTGGAGAGACCTGTGTTCCTGGCAGGAGAGCAGGGAAAGCCTCCTCCGATCCCTGTCCTCTGGCTCTAGAGGAGATGGGGGTACAGGGGCGGGGAGACTTCTGTTTATGTTGTCAAGAAAAGCCATCAGCGTCCTTCCCTGGGGAGACGGGGGCTGGCTTTATAACGTGTGCCTCCTGCTCTGCGCGCCGCCACGCGCGGCCGGCCCACGGCTAGGCTAGCGGAGGAGGCGGCACCGTGTCCCCGGGAATGGCACTCGCTCACTGGGTAAAAGAGGAAGAACCGCAGACCCCGGCTGCTCCCCGCGCAGGGTGCCTCCTGACAGCGTGAAGGAGGGGACGGGCAGAGCCGCCGAAGTTCTGAGTCTGTCTTAAACCGCTCCCCCCTCCCCCCTAGTAACCTCCTACCCCCACCCCCCAGCACCAAAAGGGAAAAAAAAAAGAAAGAAAAAACAAGAAACAGAAAGGAACGCCGGGGCCGGCGGAGAGCTCCGGCGAGCGCCTGGCTCAGGACTTCACACACAGGGAGTCATTCTGTCAAGGGGAGGGGGCGGGCGGGGGCAGGCGCGGGGCCCGGCGAACAAAGTCCTCCTCTCTCTGCTCCCTCCCACTTCATTCACTTGCAAATCAGTGTGTGCCCACAAGAGCCAGCTCTCCCCGCGCTGGAAGCCGGAGCCGCAACCTTCCCAGCCGGAGAGAGCGAGCTGCAGTCTCAGCAGCGGCCGCGAGCGAGAACCAGCCGCGGAGTGGGGAGCGCACGGCGGCGGCGGAGGCAGGAGGAGGCAGGAGCCGCCGGGGCGGGTCGCGGGGTCCCCTCCGGGCGCTGGAAGGCAAGCCGAGGTGGGTCCTGGGTTCGATTTCTGCTGGCCGCGGGGGTGGTGGAGGTGGTGGCGGTGGTGGTGGTGGCGGCCGTGCATGCCTGCGCTGTGTCTTAATTCTCTAGCTTTGCGGGAAGCCAATCAGGGAGAGCCCTCGCGGTGGGTGCGCGCGTCCGGAGTTGGAGGGCGGGATGCTCAGCCTGCCGCCCGGGAAGGGGTGGGAACGCGGGTCCGGCGGCGGCAGGCGCTGCTGCTGCCGCTGCCGCTGCTGCCCACGACCAGCGCCGCTGCCCGGGGAGCCTGGGCACTGCTCCTCCGACTCCTCCGGGTAAGACGGATCAGCTGGGGGGGGACCTGGATGGAAAGGGGGGGGGCGCCCAGGAGAACCCGCTGCCCTCCTCTCCAGGGCAGAGGCTTGCAGGGGAGCGCGCCGCCGCTGGCATTTGCAAAGTTGGCTGGTCCCTGACCAAGGGCGCTGGTGCGTGTCGGACCCAGCGGGGCCTTTGGGGGGGATTGATTTATTCCCACCTCCCCGCATCCCCAGGGTCTAGGCAGGGACTGCTTTGGGGGCTGAGTTTGGAGGTCTCCTGGCTTTGGAGTCCAGCAGACCACCGGGCGGCTGGGAAACTCTCCTTGGATGCTCCCCCCCATCAGGGAAACTTAAGCGAAAGAGAGCATCTGGCCCGGAGAAGGGAGCGAAAGAACACTTGGTAGAGCGTGCTCGTTCGGACAGGAATGCTTAGATGGCAAGAAAAAAAGTCCAACATTGGGCTTCGAAAATGGAGCACGCACTGTCCAGGGAGAAGTCATGTGTTAGCGCGGCTCGCCCGTGCCCGTGCTCTCCTGGCTGCTGGCTGGTGAGGCACGAATCCGGGGTGAACGCCTCCCCGGACCGGTGGGAGAGCAGACGGGGTGCGGGGTGCGCTCGCTCTCGGGGCTGGGTGTCCGTCCGGTGCAGGGGCGTGGAGCCTGGGGGTGCTTTGCTTGTTGACCCGGGAATTGGAATAACGGGGGCCGTTGCGATGGGTACTGACTGCAGCGGTTGCAGAGCTGAGATCACTTCTGTACTTATCCTTCTGCCAAGAGTTGCGGGAGGTTTTAAGATGGGAGATGCCGGAGAGGTCAGCGTGGTGCTGAGGAGTGTTGTCACTGCTGCAATAAAATCCATATTTTATGGGGCGTTATAAGGCAGGTCTCTTGAGCACCAGGGGACTGCTCACCTGAGTTAACTGCTGAGAACAGTGGGGAACCTAGAAGTTTAATCGTCTGGAATAGCCACACATTTCTCCCTCCCTCTTTTTTTTTTTTTCTGAAAGACATTTTAATTATGATAGTCACACTACAGAGGTGTATTGGGCCCATGACTTATCCGGTCTCCACTTTCACACAGAATGTGGGAAAGAAGAGGTTTTTTTTTTTTTTTTTTCCCTCGAGAACGCTGCTCTGGATGGCTGGTCTGGAGGGTTGCACATGCAAAATATGCGCCTTTGGGAGTGTTCATTGTCCAGGAGGTGCAGAGTCCTCCCTGTGCTGGAAGAGGGACTCAATGCACAACTCTTGGGAGAATGAATGACACACATGCTTATACAAACGGTGGGCAGGGGTTGCTTATGTCCTTTCTCCTCTCACTGACGCCTTTACCTGCAAAGGCAAACCTTCAGGATTCTACTTCAGGAAAAAGGAATGTCTTCCAGGTTCGCTGGAGATGCTCCTTTGTGTAACAGCACTTAAAAGGCTCTGTCTCTGCTATTTTGGAGAGCCGGAAACCAAGTTGTGTGGAGGAAGGGGATATGATCCAGCAGATGTCTTCCTTGTGTCACAAGGAAGAGGGCAAAGTTTATGCCAGAGGCCAGATTTTCAATGCACTGAGCTCCAAAACTTAAAAGAAAGCCCACAACTGATGGGGAAACACAATCACCCAGGATTGTATCTCACCCACTTCTGCTCTGTGGTGTGTTCTAATTAAGCAGGCATTTGGTGTGTTCTAATTAAGTAGGCATTTTTCTACCGGTTTTGCTGGTTCATGGCATACTTTTGGAGCAGAGGAAGTACAATTCCTTCAGAAAAACGTGAGAAGCAGCAGCACTTTTTTTGAAGGAAGATGGCATTGGTTTAGTTATGCTGTAGTTGTCTACAATTATCTTCCACTGCTATTATAAGTAAGTGACAGACTGGTGTCTCTATAGGGACTTTTACTCTCTGGCTTTTACATCAATTTATTGCAATTACATTCCTTAATGCTAACTCTGCAAAAGATATTCTATAGAAACAAAATCATTTTCTACCAAGTTGCCTACGATCAGAAAACATGTACTTTACCTCCTCCACCCACCACTTCCATCAGCTTTGCAAGTAAAAATTTGCTCTGAGGCACTCTTCCTTCTTATGGGGGGAAAAAAAAAAAACCTATCTTGCAAAACACTGCTCTGAGATGCTTGAAACTGCTAAAATTTCTAGAAAGCACAACTATAGTTCCAGGGTATCAAAAGGCACTTTTTCTTTCTTCTTTTTTTTTTAAAGACACTTTCTTATTGCAAATGCATCATAAGTTAAACAAGTTCTGATTACCGATTTAGAGCTAATTATTGTCCCCCATAAGATTTTTTTTAAAAAGAGATCAAATATGACAGATATTCTGAATAAAACTACATCCCTTCCTAAGGAGGTGAAACTAGAATGTGTGGTCCCCCCTTCTGGCCCTTACTTGCTTTGCAGTCATGAATGCCAACTTCCTCAGGCAACTTATTCTTGAATGACAGAAACTTTTCCTTGGAAGGGACATCTAGTGGGTCACTCCATACAACTCCCTCTATAGTTCAGCTGCATCATGGATTTTGTTATCTAGAATAATAAGCATAACAGTGTTTTGTTTTTTTCTTCCTAGACCAAATAGTATTCTCCAAATGCTATTTTGACATTCAAGCCAGGTCAAAAATCTTTATCATTGGTATCTTTTGTGTAGTTCCTCTAATTTAAGGAATTCAAGAGTCTTTGCACCGATTTTGGGGTATCCAGATTTTCGGTAACTTTTTTATGATTCCAAATAAACGCAAGGAATTCATCACCAGCAATATAAAGTTTCCTGACCTTGTCGAGACTGTCCTTCCTCTACTCAAATTTACCCCAGAATAATAATGGTGCTATCCCTATAACTCATCAAGTTGCACTTGAAGAGCCCCCACCGCTCAAGAAATTGTATTTTAAGAAAAAACAGTTCATTAACCTTTCAGAGATCCATGAACAAAGCTAGAGATTTCTAATTTAAAGAAGCCCTAACTCAAATAAGCATATATTGGGAGTCCAAAAGGTGTTTTAGACAGACATGTCACCCTTATTTTGGAAGGTGATTTTTATTTCTCTCTTTGATGTATCACAACGCCTTGTAGGTAACCTTCTTCTTTTAAAAACTCTGTAACTTGAAGTCAGATAGTTCCATGGGAGTGAGTCGGCCTCTTCTGCTGACAGTCTGCAAGTTTCCGCTCCCAATTTAAAAATCTGTTCTAAAGTTTTAAATGTGTTCCAACTGAGATAACATCCGCAGAAGCCAGTCGCCTTCTGCTGCTTGCTTAGTCATGGCAGCCCATTCTTTGGGGTCCATCAGAATTAGGGTCTCGCTTATAACAATAATATGCAGTGCCTCAGTCAGAATTGCATTTTTAATAGTGTTTCAGCCTAGCTAGTGTCTACAGAGCTCATCTGATTTGCTTCACAAAAAAGGGTGAAAATGTAGAAAATCAAACCTTCTCTGGTTTAAATTCTTTTTCCGAATAATGATTCTAAATACAAAGACTCAGGAACATCACGCTAATAGGGGAATTGCTGAACAAAAGAAAAAAAAACATACACCGAGCACCCAGTTGTCATACTGTTCCAACAGAATTAGAGATGAAATATAAAAATGTAGGGCTTGGGTTGATTTCTTTCTTTTTTTCCTCTTCGGTCTTTTATTTTCTCTTTTCCCCCTCTTTTGGGATTTTTATTCCAGTTTGAAGACAGATGAGAGGTTGAGGCACTTCCCTGGCTCTGAGCAGTAATATTTTTGTTTGAGCTTTCCACTTAGAAAGATTAACTGGCCTACATTTTTTAAAGTTCCTATTCCCAGGAACGCTCCCTTTTTCAAAGCAGTCATATGAGAAACTTCAGGTTCTCCCTAATTAACTCTAGAGCCAAATGTATAGAGTCTTTGTAACCTCATCATTCACAAAGTAAGAAGATAAGGTAAGAGGGGACAAGTACAAATAACCCTTCGAAAAGGTGGTGCACCTTCATTTACTACAAAAGTAAAATGGAGTCCAAGCCCTTTAAGCCAAAACGGTTGGGTCAGAGGGGACCCGATACAGCCAGTACTCTGAACAAGACTGAACTACTACCCAGGAAATTTTAACTCTTCCAGCAAAGAAAACTTACTGGAGAAGGAACGCTCTGAGCACACACGTGTAGACACATATGCAGAGGATACTATGTCCTCCAACCCAACCGATTATTAGAAATTACCTTGTTTCATCTGTTTAATATCTTCACACTAACAGTGTTGAGTGCTCATTTCCTCTATTAATTAGATCAACTTGTTGAGATTTCTAAGAGGAAGCATTTAATTAAAGCTAGAATGTTACTATTAAATTTGATGTGCAGTATAAATGGGCAGCGTGGGTCCCAAGCTTCTCCTGCAATTTGAGTGTTCTCTTGTAGAGGAGAACAAGTTATGGGGGTGAGGAATATAAAGCTAGCCACCACGGAGCAGAGTACGATTGATCTTCATATTTTACCACTTGAGAGAGCACTGTGATTTTCTCTCGCTACAATTTCCCAAATTGGTAGATCACCCAAAATATATACAGGAGACTTCATAAATCATAGAAATAGAAATCAGCAAGAAAAAATTAAATTGAGGTATCCAGGTGAGCAAAATGAAAAGAGATAAGGAGGTGAATTTTTATATGTGAGGGAAACACAGAAATAGAAGTAGAATCAAAACTGCCATTTTTGTAAAGGTTGAATTTTCTACTTTATAAATACTACTACCATTAAATACAACTTTAGAGACATAATTATATCATTAACATGTTCATAAACATGTTATCCCATGTTCATAAACATTCTACCACAGAATGAAAATTTGAAAATTATGCTTTAAAAAATGGCCATCTAAAGGAAATGATCCTGCATGAACCATAAAATAACTAGAGGAGTGTGTTTTTTCAAAAGTGATCTGAACTCTCATGAGAATAAAAGATTTTCTTAGTGCTTCAAACTTCCATTACCTTTATTGTCTGCAAACTAAATGGATATACTATGTGTCCTCTGGACGCCTAGAACCCGAACTATACAATAGCAATACAGACCAAATATGTCACCCATTTGAATCCTATGTGTATATCATGAGAAAAGACTGAACTAGCAAGACAGCCCATCCCACCTGATAATAAAAAAGTGACTGTGGACTCAAATTTTCTATATATCCAAAAAATAATGATCACAATTACAAAGTATACATTAATAAGTTAAACTTTACTGCGCTTTTCAATATTTCCTATTCAATAGGTCAAAGGAAAATGTTATACTTTTATCCTTTTTTAGCTTTTTTTTAGTTTGAATTTCTAATGATTCTCTGTTTGAGCCAAGCACTTAATGAATTTGCTGTTAACTAACACTTGTGGTATCTTAGAAGCAAAAGTGTGACTGAGAAATACAGAGCAGCAGAGGGCATGGGAATTATTCAATTATTTTGATCAGAGCAATGCAAGAAATGTTTGTAGGGTAGTCATTTTCTATAAACCATTTACAAGTATGCATTAGAGTTTATAATTGTAGAATACAGGATAGTGTGGGCCATTTGAATATAATAATGGTACTTTTATAAGAGAAAAATTATCTTCTCTTGCCTTCAAACAGAGCCTCACATTTGAGGGGGTACTTCACAAAGGTAGCTAAAAGTGACAGCTATTCATTTCATTGACCAGGGGCATCCCAACTTCTCAGCACCCTCTGAGGGCATCTGTGCTTTCTTAGTGCATGGCATATTTACTATATACACAGCATTGGGGACTGTGGGTAGAGTCTAGTAAGACTGTATTTATTTCATCCTTATCTGATGGGTAAAAATAATTTTCTTCTTTTAGAACCACAAATGTGTTATTTCATTATCATCACAGTTTAGTATTTACTCTGAATTATTTCTTTACCAAGTAAAATTTCACCAAAAAATATTAAAGGAAGGAAGAAAAGAGGGAGGAAGGAAGTGAGAGAAGAAAGGAAGACAATATTATATATAGTTCACATTGATGAGCCATTTTCATTGAACTAAATTCTTTCTACTGTGACCATTCAAAAAGCCATATAGTTAATCTAGCCTTCAAGGACAGTTTAGAACATTAGAAGCATAATTAGAGAATGTGAGACACAGAATGGAGCTTAGAGATGACTTTACCCAATACCCATACTTTACATTTGAGATAACTGATGACCAGAGAGATGAAGTGGCTTGTCCATGGATATACTAAATACATTTTGTGTTTTTTTTATCTCTATCTCTTTTTTCTGTAAGTTAACTTCTAGTTGTTGAGTGCTACAGCTTTTTACCATCTCCACTTAAGTCTGACATTAAAAATTAACAAGGACATTTAAATCCACAATATTGTTATTTATAAATATGCCTTGAAGGAGTACACATGGAAACTTATGGAGAAAATAAAGATTCAAGCTTCTTTAGGAATTCCATGTGTTCATACCATTTTGTAAAGCTCCTTTTGCAAAGAATTAAAATTGTCGCTTGAAATTTTGACCAGTACTAAAGGGACACATGATAAATTTAGGCTTCTATTTTATCTGTAATAGCCTGATGGCAGTTTTGAGTGAGTTTTAACTGAACTAGTGATTCCTCAGACTAGCCAAATTCTTGTGTCCATCTTGAGGGAAAAAAATTATTAGTGAGTGGTCACACATGGAAAATGAGAACCTATTTAATGTTTCATAAATCTAAATTTATTCAATTTAAATGACTCAAACAATGTCCTTCCTACTTCTTTGGAGTTCAAATGTCTATTCTTTCATGAAAGGATGTATATAGATTATTTTGTTTTTTTCCTTAACAAAACTGAAATTATTAATGTTCCATGAAATCTAAAAGTCTAAGGACCACTGGGTTAGATAATGAATAACTTCATGATGAAAAATTATTGACCTGGTTCTCTTCCTGTTTATTTGGATGAATCAAAAGTGAAGAGAAATTATAATGATATTAAAATCGCCAAAACCACAAACTAAAGTCATTCAATCAAAAGGTATCTTTAGATCCTTTAATTAAACCTTATAGATATGAATACTCATACAATTTTGCTTTTACTGAAGATTCTGTAAGAATATGCTTTGCCAAGCCCATGGCCAGAATGTGTCATAAACAATGAATTTACCCACTTGGTTATGAATTAGGTTATTCAGGGAAAATAAACAGTGTTTAAATTTATGCATATCTAATTTGACAAGTTAAAGAAAACTCAGCTTAACCATATCCATTGTAAAAGGGTGTTTTTCCCCCAAAGTGGACTTTATATAATTGTGGACAGTATTTCTAAGGTGTTGATTTATATTTTAAGGTATGCATTTTTTTTTCAAAAACCAATTGCCTTCTAGCATATTGTGTAGATTTCAGTCATGAAAATGAGCTTGTCATATTTTTAGCTACAAAGCTTAAACCTCCTTTGCAGGATTGGAAAAAAAAAAGTTTCATTAGTCTGCTATCATCCATTTTATAAAATGTATGAAACTGCCCAATTTCACATTCACATAACATATTCTAAGCTCTTCTTAGCAACAGGTTTTAATTTAGCACAGATTAAAATGATGTGGTCAGACTAAGTAATCGCCAATGCAAAATGACAACACCTACCCAGTTTGTTATATTACTGCCCAATTCTAAATTGAACCAAGTCAAGCTACTGTATCTCCCAGCAATTACTCTCAAATTAAAGTACTTGTTTAAAACTATCTAGTTGGGATTTTGTCAGTGTTTCCTAAAGAATTAATTCTATGAGGGAGGCCTTATAATAAACATCAGTGCCACAGTTTCACTCCTTTTGTCTTAAATCTCCCTTTTATAAAAAAAAAAATAGATGTTTGGGGCAGATGTCAATTAGGACAGCAGAATGAAGGGGTCACTTACTGATTGGTGCCATCAAGAGCCTGTAATCCCAAACCTCCAGACCCAGAAAGTACCAGCTCTGCAATAATTTTTGCATTCAATGTACATTTACCTGCAGGTAAACTGCCTTTGAAATAAGTGCAGACATGCCAAACATAGGTCTTATATTTTCTTAAATGTTCTCATGATACTACTTTTTCTTTCTTAGATTTGCTTTTAATTCTCATATACTATGTTCCACAATTATCTTTCCAAATAGTACCAGGATTTGTTTGTTTGTTCTTTAAAATACCTTCCCTGCCTTAAATTTCAATGGATATTGTGCTTTGTGTTTTAAAAGTATTAAAGTGATGACTACAATAGAGGAAAGGGCACTACAAAATATCTAGAGATCGTGTGAATAACCACTTTCTCAAAGAGAATGCTAAATAGGACAGTTAATGTATTTGAAATATGAAGTTGAAAGCAACATAAGAGTGAAATGCTCTCAAGCGACTAAGTTTATGTGATGTAATGAAAGATTTTTATGTAGTGGACAGAGAGCAGAGAAATTACCGAAACCTTATGCTGGATTAATTGGGCACTGAAGAACAAGAAGTTTGCTTTGCACCCTGGGCATTCTGAACATAATCGAGCACATGCTTGCTTCCCAATTTGTCACCAAGTTAAAATGAGTTATTAAACGTCTTATTTTTTTTTCTTTTTTCTCCTTATGACAATCTTTCCATCATGGCTGGTTAGAGAAACCAGTCACAGAAAATGAGAGCCAACCTTGTCCTACTTTGTAACTAAGAAAGAATGAGCTATTCTTCACGATGCTATGAAGAAAGACTTTAAAGCAAAGAGCGAAATTTGGGCTCAATTCAAAGAAGCAACCCTGAGGCTCCAACGGCTCAGAAGATGTTGTGCTAGTTGAATACTTTCCAATTTGGTTTTTATCTCATTGACAAATGTTCCTAAAAATGATGCAAAGATTACTGGAAGATTCCTTATTTTATTCCCTGCCCAGCAAAAAGCCCACTTGATATAAGATGCCTTCTGATGTAAGTAAATCCAGGTTGGGGAGAAAACATCACTTCTCCATCTCAAGATCACAGTTTTTGGGTAAAGGCATCACTAACAAATGTAATAAGCACATAGTGAGGGCTCAATTAACGCTTACTGGGTGAAATTCTCAGACACACTGCAGATGAGTCTCTTAAATATTTTTTCCAATTTATTTCTTTTTCAAGTTCATTCATCCTAGGGAAAAATATAACTTTTCTACCCCATGCTAATAATTTTTAATAATTCTGACTCCTTTAAAAGAAGCCAGTTTCAAAGGAAACCTTATCAATGGTGTTCTGAGAGCTATAGGGATAAGCCTGTAAGTAGAGCTGCCCAGCTTTCAAAATCTGGCCACCAGACCTCTTCTTTCTCGAGGCAGACTTTTATTAAACTTGGTATTAAGCAATGTTACCCAGGGCCTGATTAACAATTTATGCCTTCCTAAGTAGATTAACAGGTCTGTCATTTTGATTTTTTAATTCTTAATTTGTGCTTGGCAACAGGATGTGCCTCTGAGTTTACTTTCAATATATTTTTCAGAATTCATATACTGTTGTTTCTGAGATTGTTTTCTTTTACAGTTTTAGTGCCCTGTATATTACTATATATTTTCTATAAAAAAAAATAAAGCAATTGCTTTTTTGCTAAGTGAGGTTTTCAACCTCTCATTCAAATAATCCTGTGTTGTTGCTTTTTAAAGATATTTTGAATCAGTTGCTTGAGCAAAAATAAGAATGATTATTGGGAAAACTGAGTAGGATAATAATAAAAGCTAACAATTAGAGAGCACTGACAATATCCCAGCATTATTTTCATTGCTTTACATGAACTCAATGTTTACAACAATGCTCTGAAGTAAATACTGTCTTTCTTCCCACTTTCTTTTAAAGGCAAAACAAGGGTCAGTACAGTTAAGAAACTTGCCCGATCACATAGCTAGTACTTGTTAGCCTTGGCAGACTTGATAGCACATGTTCTTAACTATTAAACTCCCATGTCTTTCATGATTATTTCTGTGTGGATATATATGTATATAGATATACTCAGATAGATTGATTCAAATGTAGGTCACATCAAAGAATGTCAATGATGAAGGAAGATATACATACACAACAATGTACACATTTCTCAAGTTACATTTTAATTAGATTTTTAAAATATAATTAGAAAGAAAATAAGAAAATACATATTTTCTTTTAATCCCTCAAAAGATTTATCAGTATGGCCATATAACAATAGATCAATTACTGATAGCTCAAAGCAGCAGATATCAGCCTCACAAAAGCCTTTCAGCTTTAGGTCTGGCTCTTTGCCTCAATCTGAGTCAGTCTTGCAATCACTTACTGTTGATCCCAAGAGGAATAGCAGGAGAAAGTCTGAAGTTCAGATTCATCATTCATTAATTTATTCATTCTATAATATTTATTGAGGGCCTCCTCTGCCCAGTGCTGGACAGACAGTGGTTGACAAGACAAACATATACTTACAATTTGGGGAAAATAGTTAGATTTTTCTTTTCTTCCTGCTTCATAGAAGATAAATCCCAAATAGACTAAAATTGATGAGTACAAAATTAGGCTGTAACTTTACTAGTTGACAATTAGATAAATATATATTTACTATGGACTTCCTAAGCACAAAGCCAGAACTTGGACACAAAGTGAAGGAAGACAGCATCATTAGGCTCTATTAAGAATAGATTAACAGTATTAACTTTGTACATAATACCTAAGGCCCGGTGTACGAATTCATGCACCAGTGGGGTCCCTCAGCCTGGGGTCAGGGATTAGGCCGAAACCAGCTCTCCAACATCTCAGATTGTGAGAGAGTGCAGGCTAGGTGGAAGGACCCCACCAGTGCAAGATTGGGGCCGAGAAGGGATTCAGGAGGTTGGTTAGCTGAGGAGGAATTGCGGGAGGGCTCTAGGGTATGTCCTGCCCATCTAGTTCAGTCTTGATCAGCCACATCCCAGCAGCAAGCTCACCTACCAGTTGAAGCGTCTTTCTCCTGGTGGTGAGTGCATGTTATAGTGAGCAGTTGAGCAACCTTCACATATCATTAGCATATTACACTTTGATTGGTTGAACAGCTGACCAGACAACCAGACACTTAGGCTTTTATTATATAGGATTAGGACATTCAGAGTTTATTAGATTTGGTCTTATCTCTATACTTACATCTTCCAGGAATATAGAAATTTAGTCTTTCATTTCAGGTTACATTGTGATATGTAGGGTCTCTATTTATGGTCAGGTTTAGATATTGATCTCCTGCCCCACCTTAAAAAGAACCACCATATCCTCTTTACTATCAAAAGCTTATTAAGAATTTTATTTTTTTATAATATGACCCAAAATATTTCCATAGTGTTTCTTTCACTAACCACTCCAATTTCCCCCAATGAGTTTGCCACACAGCTTTACATATACTGGCCAGTAGAAATACATTGCAGCAAGAAATATTTTTATACAAGAAGACTAGCTGAAAGTTAGGATTTAGGCAACAGGATTTCAATTCAATAATCATTTAATAAACACTTTTGTGCAAGGTATTGTGTTGAGTGCCATGGATGCCATCATGCTATGACACCAGGTTGGTTACAATATGTATTTAATATTAAATGTGACTGTTAGGAACTGCCCTCTTAGAAATTTACTCAATAAATAAATAGATTTCTGACAGGACTGAGTCTTTTTAGTCATTAAATAGATTAGGGTATGGTCATATAACAATAGATCAATTACCATTGCTATGTTGACATTGAAGTTTGGTACTAATATTCACCCATCTAGATTGTTTACTGGATCCTATAGAATCTTTAGGAAAAGGTCAAGAATCCATTTATCCAGGACACTTTCCCTCACCTCCACTTATCTATTCTGTAAGATCCCTTAAAAGGCTTTACTTTGCCACACAACCTTCAGATATATCTTTTCAAAAGTCTCTTTGTTAATGTCTAGGCCTCAGCTATCACATTGGAAGCATCTAGAGAACGAGGCCTCTGGGTCTTATTTTCACAGCTAAGACATAGCACTGTTTTAACAAATGGCAGAAATGCATTAGATGTTTGTTGAAAGAACAAGTGGAGAGTGCTCATTTTGAAATTCTGGACTACATTTATATGCTTTACATTATTCATGTTGGATGTTAATTTTCTTTTTGTATAATCTGATTTCCTTTGGACACATTGTGGAAATACACTTTAAGAAAGTTGGTGCCAGCCTCCTATACTGTCAAGACCAAAGATTTATACCCTTTAGAACAGTGATATTCCTAGGATGATCTTGGTGACTTTGACCAAATATCTGAAATAGGGTTGCAGACCCTATAAGTGGTGGGTCTCCTAAGGCTGTGGTCAGCAAACTATGGTTCATGAGCCATATGTGGCTCTTTGGCCCCTTGAGTGTGGCTATTACACAAAATACCCCAGCCTGGGTATTTTGAAGAAGTGACGTTAGAAGAAGTTTAAAAAAATTTGGCTCTCAAAAGAAATTTCAATCGTTGTACTGTTGATATTTGGTTCTGTTGACTAATGAGTTTGCCGACCACTGTCCTAAGGCAATCCTTGAATTTTTTATTTAGGATAATTTCTTATCTGAAAGTTGACATTTATTTGGTCATTCTACTCTATAGCATAGAATTGTTTGCAGTTTTTATTTATTTATATTTTAATGCTGCAAACTGAGGCTGAATATTTTTTTCTCTTTGGTGTAAATTAGTATGATATACCTTGGTTATTTTTTTATTTATTATCCACCCATAGTGCTACATCAAGGTGAATCTACAAAATAATCTACAGAACACTCTTAAGTACATGTTTTATGAACAAATCATTTTCCCCTTAAATTCCTTCCCTGAAAATGTTTCTTGAGGTTCTACAGGAAGTCTAACACCAGATTCTATATACCTTGTTATAACCTTGAACATGACTATAGAAAACAGATTGAATTAAATTCAACTGATTATGTAGTCCTGTTTCATTCCTTAAGTGGCAGTCAATACATGTAATAGGGTCTTCATGAATACTGTTTGGCACTGAAATATGAAGTTCAGCTCGGCCCTGAGTATGCCAAATGTTTTGTAAGGTTGGGAAATGAAGTGGTGAGATTTAGGTGATGTTCTTTATATTCCCTGAAGTCAAAGGCACATAGAGAATTTTTAACTTACTGATCAATCGATGTTAGCTTATTTTGCATAAGCACACTTCCTAGCCTAAAATAAGTACCATGATACATTCTGGAAATTTTCTCTGTTGCATCTCAACACTATGGAAAATTGTAACTCCCATGAAAAGGGACTGGAAACTATGAGTTCTGAAATATTAGAAGTGTGATGCCCAACCTCTGCACCACTTGTTTTTCTGCCTCTGCACCATCCCTTTGATTAACACTTTCAATCAGTAACATCTCACATTAACACAAGTAATCTAACTGAATAGGGGCAATGCTCCCCCACACTTCACCTCCCCAACTTCAGAATAATAAATAGAGAATTAAAGGATTTTCAGAAGTGATTAAGCTGGTAGAGGTAAAAGAGAAGCCAATATGTAAGCCTATTACCAGAAGAAAGACGATCAGAAAAAAAAAAAAAAAAAAACAAGCTACAGTAATTCATGGTCAGCATCCTAAAGATCTAATTACTTCTTATTCATTCTCGCTAAGTGTTTTCAGCCTGTGTACTGTATTAGGAATACTTGTACTTGGAGCTGTTGGTAAGAGAAAAATCCCATTTTCAACTGGATGAAGGAATAAAAAAATATACACAGAAAAGAGAGCCCATAGTGAAACAGATTCCTAGTGATCCACAGATGAATGGTATGGTCAAAACCGTAGGTGGGATCTTTCTGTTTCTCCATCAGGTCAATTTCAGCATCAAAGCTGTTCAATCCCTGTTCCTCCTCAGACTGTAAGATGGTTGGTTACCAGTGGCAAGTGGGGCTATGAACTTCCTTATTCTTGTCTAAGCAGCAAGAGAGAGAATAACCTCTCTCACAATCAAGGATGAAGGGTAATTAGTGCCCATCAAACCCATTGAACCCACTCACGTCATAAGAATGTTAATACATCACTAATTGCTACAAAATGCCATGTGCTCCATGGCGTTTTTAGACTAAAGATTCTTTCTTGGGGTCAGCTTCCCTTGGTGTGTGGGGGTAGAGGAAGGAGAGAGGAGAGAAAGGTACCTGAACAAAACCAGGAAAAAAGGTGAGAAAGGGATGCTGAATAATCAACTAACACCATCGACTACAATTTAGTCTCTTAAAGTCAGTGTTGCTCCAAGTGAAAATCTAAGCATTCTGTACACAAGAGATTCAAATGGAATTCAGTTTAATAATCGATAGCTTTAGAGGTAATAGATAACAAGACCAAAGCTCACCTATTCCATCAAGTGATGTTACCCGCCACATGACAACTGGAGCGATACCAAACCATTTGAAGGACCACTGTGTATCTTTTCTTTGACTCTGTGCATGGAGTGGGTTTCTGGTATATTTGTTTTGGGAATAGACGGACTAGAAATACATCACTGTCCAAAAAAGAAAACTTTTTTTTTTCCATCAGGGGATTTGAAGCTTGTGTAGCTGGAAGGAAAGTATAATTTCATTTTGTTCTCACAGTCTCATTTAGGAAATAACCTTAGAAGAGTCAAAGGACACCATGCCCAGGGAGCGCTTTCCTCGATCTCCGGGGCTCGGCGTGGGCTTTAACTCTCCTAGCGTGGTCTGAAGCGTTTCCTTAAGCACCACTTTTGCCTTCAGCACTGTCCTAACCACTGGAGCTTTAAGAAATCTTTAAGAAGCGTTTAAAAATAGCATCACCAACAATTTTCTTTTCTCCTTATTACTAAAAATACCTCAAGTTCTTAAGAATATATTTTTTTTTCTCTTAGGCTTTATTCGAAAGGCAAATAAGCTGAAATGCTGATGCTTATCTAAATCCAAGTCAAAACAGTAGGAGAAATAATTATAAAACAGGATACTGCTGCTGCTGTTCTCTAGGTAGTTTGGGGCAAAGTGAGGGAGAGGGGTTGCTTGTCTTACGAATGCATTTATGTGGATGTGATGTACGCCGCACGAGATATTCCCGAGACATCCTGCAATAGAGTCTAAAAGCTTACATTTTTGTCCTAATCTTATTTGTATTCCCTTAGAGCTGACCTTGCCACAGTGTATGTTCACCTTCCTGCAAATGTTTGGCTATGACAAAAAAAAAAGTCCTTTTTTTTTTTTTTTTGCCTATCAATTTAGGGGCAGAATTAAGGAGCCATGGCCATAAAGGTTTCATATGCAGTCGGATGAGTTAGATGGAAACCTTTGAAGAAAAGGGTCATCCCTTTTATCCTTGAGTTCTTACACTGTCCTACTTTTGCATGACAATGAGAGTCGCAGGTTGACTGTGTAGGTACAGTAACTTCCCAGTTGGACAGATGACCCCGGTGGACGTTTCTCTCAGTGCCGTTCCCTCCTATAAAACGAGGATAATGGGAGTTTCAACTTCATAAAGGTGTTCTGAGGAGTGACTGAGATAACGCTGAGAAGAACCTGAGCAGAGTGCTGAGCACGTGGGACGCACCCCCAAAACGTGAGGTGTTTCTGTTTGCCGCTACTGTTGTTACCGTTACTCCTTACAAATTTTAAATCAACTTGAGAGTCTTGGGTATTTTTTTTTTAACAAGCTGCGAGCTTTATCTTTTTTTAATTTCCCTCAGTGAAATGAAGCACAGCGTGTTTTTTTTTTGTGTGTGTGTGTGTGTGTTTTAATGTCACAAGTGTAATGTGGCACTGGGGGCACTCTGCCCATCATACTTCTCACTCCAACGTGTTTTGGCTGCCACAGTGAATGTGGCGAATGTGGCTGAAATTCAGAATTTCCTCAGAGCCTATCCGGCGCCGCTGCGCCCCAGAAAAAAATCTGCAACCCGAGCTGGTCTTGCAAAGGTGTGAACTAACTGCAGCCAAAACGAAGTGGAAATGGTAGATGCGACTTCTGCTCATCACTCTGCTGTCACGGCCTGCGGGTATTATGCTAAGCTGTTTGCCAGCCTGCCCTCGTTCCGGGGTAGTGACTGGGGAGAAGAAGCAAGGGATCACAACGGTAGCATCAGAGACAATCCTGGAGGCCCCATAAGAATACACACCCATCCCCTGCACCCCCAGCTCCACGGCCAAAAACACCTCAAAGGGGAACGAGGTTCCAGATCCAGATGGTGACGCAAGAGGGTCCTGAACCCATCCCTTCCAGCACACCGATCCACCGCTACATGTGGAACATCTGAAGACATTCCTTCAGGCTCCACAGCTCCTCTAAGAGCCTGTGGAGGCGGACAGGGAGGCTGGGGCACAATCCTGCCAGAAACCCCGCTCCCTGTGCAGTGATCCAAAGCCCCGGGGTGGAGGTGGGGGGCTCAGAACCCCAAGCTTCTCCCTGACAGCACAGTTTGAAAGTTTCAACCCCACGTGGGGCACCAACAACTTGGAAGGCCCGCTGAGAGGGGAGCCCGCAACACCTGTGGCTCTGAGGACCAACCTGCGCTCCCCAGGAGATCTGGGCCACAGCGACCCCCGAAACCGAAAAGGGCTGGGGGTGGGAGTGCGCTCGTTCAGACTCACCATGTGAGGACCAGTCGGGGCGACTCGGTGTGCTTGGCTTGGAGGTTCATCTGCTTGGCTTGGAGGTTCAGCCCCAGGGGCAGGCCCTGACTCCACACCCGCGTGGGCTGTTGGGGTGCTCTCCGCAGACAGGAACTGGTGCGCGCATCTCTGAGGCCCTCTCGCTGCGGCTCCTCCGTGGCTGGGCGCACCCTGGCTGCCCCTCACCCCGTCCTGTCCGCTCCAGGGCGCCCGCATCGCTTGCAGCCCCAGAGGCCGGTTCTCCTGGCTGCCGCCCAGGGGAACCCCTGGACAGCCCGGCTCTGGTGGTCAGAGTTCCAGTCCTGGGTCTCAGGGCCCAGAGAGTTTGGGGCAGGTGTCTCCCCTCCACCCCCTCACCCCCAGCACTGCACAGCCTGCTGACACGCACCATATTTATGGAAAGAGCCTAGTCTGCTGAGCCTGAGAGATGGGCTTCAGGTTCCACAGGGACCTTGGGGCCGAGGGCGAGCTCTCTCGGGGAGCACAGGCCCTGCTGGGCATCTCGGTGCCCAGCGCCCACTTGCAGTCACCCGGAGCCCCCCAGCCAGGCTCTTTAATCAATCCCCTGCAGCCGGGAGTTTGGCCTCTGCATCACCTGCACCTGCTTCTGGGTCACCTGGCATTGGTCCATGGAGATTCTGCTTGGGCCAATCGGAATGAAGGATTGCATATATTTGCATGAGCCTTTTTCATATAAAGTTAACTTTTATGTTTGTAAGTATAATTATAGAACTTGAACAATTTGCCAAATAAGTTTCTTAGGGTCACAGTGATAATAGCTAAATCTATTCAGGAAAAAAAAAATGTATTTCTCAGGGACTTCTAGAAAAAAAGGTTCATTTCAAACTTCAAGTCCTTTTCATAATGTTTTCAGAGTTCATAGGATCGATGTAAGACATTTAAAAATAATAATTACCATTCCGTTAAAAAACATCTGGGGGAAGTAGAATGAAAAGAAGTTCAATAACAAAAGGAATGGCATACAATTTTTGACTATTCAAACGATCTTGTTCACATATATTTATATGAGACATTTTGGCTTCTGAATGGCTATTGTATTAAGATTCTATTGAGGGGGAAAAATGTGTCAACATAAGAAACATTCAAACCTGTGAAGAATTTTTGTGAGTTTATTTGAACCAAACTGTCAACAAATGGATTGAAATAATGCTCAGAGAATGGCAGTTCTGCACCTTATTTTATACATTACAATCGAAGGAGGAGACATGAGGGGGTTACATGAAATTCACTGATGACAAATTAGGGAGGCAGGAGAAAGCAAAGCAGGGATTGGATAAAAAGTAAAATGACAGGCACGTGCTTCTTTTACACAGGTGGGAATAGGATAGGTAACAGTCAACAATTAACTCAATAACAAAGAGGGGATTTGTAGTCTCTGCAGAGTGATGCCTGTGTTTTGAGGGATCCAGAAAAAAGAAAATCACTTTGACATTCCAAGGATATGTTATTATAGGTGGAAAAAGACAACAGACAGGCTCAGTAAGGATAAAGACTGACCTTTGTTGGGGAAGATGCTGGCCTAGGACATGACTACCCACCATAAATTGCTTTTAGTTAAAAAAAAAATTAATTTCAGACCACTCATCAGACCATTAATTTCATTTCAGATCTTTGCAAGGCCACCACGCAGGCCTTCCCTGAGCTAGTCAGGGTAGCATGTGGCTCTTTATCATCCACAATTTTAAAGTGACTGATAACTTCTTTTAATCTTAATATTTATATTTACCATCGGCCAGAAATTACATTTTCAACAACTTAAATTTTGAGCAAAATATTTTAGCGTTAACTTCATGTTAATACAGATATTTCAGTATTATTTTAATTGGTGTGCAAACAAAAAGTTTGAGGTCCACTGTGGTAGACTTTGGAAGGCTAGCATGCTCATACTCTACCACTCGTATTGGTATAAGTTTTTCTGACATGCTTTCGCTCGGAGGCTCTGGTTCATCCCTAAATTCATCAGTTGGGGTACTTCTGTAGCCAGCATTAGATTTCCCCAAAATCTGGCCCAAATAGCTCTATGCCAGCCCAGGTGAATTCTTTTGCACAGTGATTCCCCTCACATGAGTGGAGAAAGCATCAGACCTACAGGTTCCTCCCTGGCAGGCTTCCAATTTTAAGGTCTCTTGAAAACAATATATTGATCAAAACTAAGACACATAAACACACAGATGAGTTTAATTCTCCATTTCTCTAACTCTGTCATGACATTATTTTACTAATGGTACACTCAATTTACATGACCTAAACACAATACTTAACGTTCTAGTTTTCAATATACAAACTCAAATGTAAGTGATTTTACATGTTTTTTTCCTAAAAACAACCAGTGGCTACATGTTGTATGTTAGTGTTTGAGGGACTGTATCAAATACTGCTCATGCACCATTTCAGATCTCCTTGGCTTCACCTGTCTCTCATTCCAGCTGCTGCTATGACAACCAGCTCTGCATAGGTTCAGACCCACTTCTTGCAGGTGCCACCTAACGGTCAATCCTGTGCCATGCGCACCTTGTCTTCTGCTCTGGCACTTTTCTGTTGATGCCACAGGAACCTGTTTCATGCTAAACCATATACAAGCCAGAAGTGTAGGCTATTTGTCCCAGGAAGTGAGCCTCTGACAAGTGGGGGGTGGGATCCCATGGATAAATGGTTCTCCCTTTCTTCCCCAGGAGACATCACCCTAAAATGCATTTCATAGGGTTTCTAGGGCCATGACGTTGTGGCTAACTTGGTAACACTTTCTTGATTTGGTTCTCCTTCTCTCTGGCTTTGTTGCCTAAAATACTGCTCTCTGCAAAAACACTCCTGAATAAAGTAGTTGCATGTTTTAAAAAGTTGGGGGAAATCAGTGACAATTCTAGAAATCAAGGCTGCCAGCTGATTAAAGCTGTTTTTCTAGCCCAACTCTGTGCCTCTAAACATCTCCCATTGCTATTCCCTACTCCTATTCTTATGATATTCATTCATTCATGTACTCATTCATTCTTATTTATTTTCAATAATTATTGATTGCTTGCCTACTATGTGCCAATTACAGCAGATACACTGATGAATAGAATTCCTGTTCCCTTCCATGGGCATTTTATATCTGCAGGCAAATTCTCAAAAAGAACTAGTGAGGGACACTTTGGGTGCATTTCCTTCAACTCTGAAAACACAGATGCAAGTGGCTTGGCAGGCTGGGTAATCAATGATGGGAAAGCACGTTAGAACCCAAACGATGAAAGTACATAATGAAGGCAGTAATATGCCGATTGGAAAATCTCCCAAACAGTATACGCCACCACCAACATTCCGAGGTGGGGTGGGGTGCATTTTACTGCAAGGATGAAAGAGTTAAAATTAAAGCTGCATCTCAGGACCTCACACAAGCGAACTAGCTGCTTGTGTCTCCATCCTGCTAGGAGGTCAGCCGGAATACAGGCTGCTCAGCTCTGGGGTGAAGGGCTCTGGAGAGGTGGTGGTGGGATGGTGGGTAAAGGAAAACATCAGACTATGAGGTGAAAGAAGCCCAGCCTGGGCAGTAAACTGCCCCTTAAAAAGGTTTACATGGGATGTGATTGTATGTCTTTTTAACTGCCTCTAAAAGTCCTTTTTTAAAGCCTTTACGGAAGCTGTTTCCTCTTTTCCTGATGCCCCGTCAGTTAGCAGGTGCCTCTGGGAAAGGGGGCTCTTTCTCCAAAGCTCTTAAATAATGTTAGTTTAAAATTACTTCTAAAGCTATCTGCCAAGTAGCACCTTGCCCCCTCCCGCTTGCTCTCCTCAGCGAGATTCTTTTTCCGGCCATAACTGATCTGCCAATTACTTCCTTCAGAAACCTCCCTTGTTCTCTGACACCTGTGCTGACATAACATCTCATGCTGGCAAGCAACTGCCAATTCTCATTGGAAAATGATTGCTAAACGTTTCAGTACCAGCTCAGAGGAAGAGTGCCTTGCCCTGCCCACGGGCACCATAGAAATTGCCATTGTTCCATATACTGGGAGTTCAAGCCCTCCTCTGTAACTCTCTACCCTCTGTGCCTTCCTGGGTTCTGGCACAGCAGGATTGGAGACAGTCTATTTTCAAAGGACCCTGATGTACCCGACGGTGTCTTGAGGACTAGAAAGGTACACAGAAGGGGACACACACACACACACACACACACACATACACACACACACACACTGGACAGCAGGCAGGGAAAAAGCCAAATGCACTGGGCAATGCTGATGATTTGGGAAAGAGGTCACAGGGACATGTCAGACAACTACACCATTCTTGTTTCTAACTTTTTTGAGTGTCACATTTTCAGGCCGTTTTCATGCATCCTGCAGAAAACAAAATATCATCCACATATTTTTAAAGGGCATTAATTACGTTTCATTCTGACACCCAAGAGTAATGGGCCCTGACCTGAGCCCTGACCTCCAGCTAGGGATTTCGGATGAGGCTAATGGTTCTGGCACAATCAGATCTGTGTCACATATTGAATGTAGGTCAAAAGATGACTGCTTCCTACAGAACAGAGAAATATCCTTTCTGAGACACCGTTTCATATTAGCATGGGCCCAGCTGCACAGGATCAGAAAGAAACTGTGCTGTATCTAAAAGAAATCACAGTTTAAAGCCAAGGTAAACAATGGAACTCATTTCTGTAAGCCTCTATTTACTGATTGCAGATAAATATCTACCTGCAATTAATGAAAAATGTCCTAGTAAAGTTTTGGTCACTCAGATGAACTGCCAATTTTGTGTGGGCTGCTTGTTTGTTTGTTTTAAAAGACCTGCCTACTTTTAATCATTTTATACTATCACTCTTCTCTGACAACTTTCAAAATGCCTAGCTTCAAAAAGTTTGAAATTCTGATGTAAAAAGCATTACAATTCATGTTAACTCATTCATGAAATCCAATAGAAATGGATCAAGTCACACATATGAATGATTAAATTTGATTGGTTTTTTTTTTATCTAGTTTCTACAATTGAAA
>PVJN01021814.1:0-34176 GCA_004026805.1 Lasiurus borealis
CAGATGTATCATTGGCAAAATGTTCTACCATACAGTGGGTATCCTTTCATTGTGCTGGTGGATTTTTTGCTGTGCAGAAGCTTTTTAGTTTGATATAGTCCCATTTGTTTACTTTTCCTTTGTTTTTCTTGCCCTAGGAGATATACCAGGGAAAATGCCACTATTCATCTTCCCATCTGATATGAATATGCTTCTGCTTTTTTGAAGTACTCATTGTAGTTCTGATACTCCCAAACAGGGTATAGCTAGAGCTTCCTCAAAGGAAGTAATCCGTACTAGATGGGTGATATCAAGTAGAACAAAGGTGTAAGAACTTATAAATATTTGTCTGAAAGCAAAATCTGACTACCTTGCAAGCTAATCTTTTAAAAATTTTCCTACTCTGAAGTCAGTAGAATTGACATGGTCTACTTGCACACCAAGACTAAGGCTGTACTACTCAGGAAAATCCATATTGATACATGGCTGCACTTCTCACAAGAACTTCTGTGTCTCAGATAATCTGCCATGGAAAAGACGTAAGCACACATCTATACTTTATATTTCTTGCAATGAGTCACCTGTTTTTTGTCCAACAGGCATTTTCTTTGAGCATTCACCATGGCTATCCATGGAAGGTCCTATGAGGGAACTGATTAAAGTATCAAGGCAAACTTAACTCCTTAAGTAGTGACAGAAAAGTTCCAAGTAATACATGCAGACCTTTGGTCACAAAGCCAGATACCATATGCTTAACAGGAATTGTGGGGTACCTAGTCTTGGCTAAGTGCCTAGTTCTGGACAAGGATAAAGATATCTCCACAGCATCCATTGCTAATGAGTAGGATGGACTACCTCACCATAACACCAACTCTCTTGATTTACTTTCTTAATTTCATAGGACACAGAGGGTGCCAAAGGCCAAAGAATTTTTTTGAAACAGAACTTACATCCCAACTTCATGAAAATGAATGTTGTCAAAACAAGGCCAGCCTCCTTTAATATCAGTTTCATAAACAACTGGAGGTTATCTGATAAGTTTAGAACTAAATTAAAAATTATCAGTCAGATTTAGAATACCATATATTTTGAGGGATTTACTTCTAAGATAGTTATGTAGGCTACTAATCACTTTTCTTTTTGGGACCCTGAACTGGCATTAAAGCCTCTGTGTCTAAATCAGATTTACTACTTCTTGTAAACCTTGCCCTGTAATGTTCATCTACTCTCATTTTAGGTTTGCCTTTGATCTTGTACCATAAGCTCTGGCAGTTGATTTTTCTTTCTTTTTACTTTATTTTATTTTTTGCAATGCAAGTGCTTGACTTAAGCTTTGATAGCCTAGAAATCCACTTAAAGATAGCTGTCTTGAATAAGCACATTGCCAGCCACAGGACTAGATAAAGAGTCAAGTTACCCCACCCCCACCTGCATCCCCAATCTTTGTTTTAGAGATCTTGGTTATTGTGATAATTCACCATTTGGGCTGCTTTTTTTTTTTCTCTTCCTGTTCTTTAAATTTCTGCTTTTATGTTTTAAAATCACCAACAAACAAACAAACAAACAAACAAAGAGTTATCCAGTAAAATTCTAGCGCCCCCCCCCTCAATGCTAATAAAATCAGAACCTTAGCCCTGCACACAGCTCCTTCTCTCCTTCTCCCAGCACCCTCATGGCCTCAGGTGTACCTTCTAATTTCCAGGACTTACAGTGATAACACGTTTTAAAAACAGATTTTCTAATATTTATTGCTAAGGCATCTTGCAATCATAATAAAAATCACAAGGGCTGCCCTACCTGGTTTGGCTTAGTGGGTAGAGCGTCAGCCCAATGACAGAAGGGTCTTGGGTTTGATTCCAGTCAAGGGCATGTACCTCAGTTGCAGGCTCAATTACTGGCCTGGGTTGGGGCATGTGTGGGAAGCAGCCAATTGTGTCTCTCTCACATGTTTCTCTTTCTCTGTGTTTCTCCCCCCTCTTTTCCACTTTCTCTAAATATCAATGGAAAAATATCCTCCGGTGAGGATTAACAATGACAAAGCAATCACAAGGGCTAGTGCAGCACAACATTGGTTATTGATAGATTGAGACCTGCCCACAACAGCCCTCATCCTTCCATTGTCAGACAATTCATAAATGTCCCTGCTTTAATCTCTAACCATCTTGCTTTTACATAGGCCTGGTACCAGCAGGTACTAAAATATATTAACTGAGAATACCATCTCTTGCCTTCCTTATATCAACACCCCTATTTAAGTAGTGTCCCTGATTCCCCTAGAGCCTAAGATCATCGGAAAAACATATATTTACATTATGATTCATAACAGTAGCAAAATTACAGTTATGAAGTAGCAATAAAAATAATTTTATGGTTGGTCACCACAACATGAGGAACTGTATTAAAGGGTCAGGGCATTAGAAAGGTTGAGAACCACTGCCCTAGAGGTTAAAGGGAGTTCCTTGGAAAGGGAATCTGAATGTGTAAAACATAGGCATATAGTTCACATACTGTCATCAATATGTCCTTCAACCATCCAAAGAAAAGAAGCCACATGAAATAACCTATAAAATTTTCATTTCTGTAATTCAGGCTGGACAATGAATTGTACCTCAAAATTTACTTGGATTTTAGAATAGGTTCATCTGTTTACAAAGGTAATCCTAAACCAGTTGAGATGAAAAACATGAACTTCAAAATAGGATACTTGCACTTTCCTACTTGAGTAAAGAGTTGTGGAGAATGAAGTTAGGGCCTTGGATCTGTGAGGTACCTTGCGTGGGTGATCTCTAGAAGCAGAGAAGAAGCATGGGCCTGCTCAATGGAGGCCTAGAAGCAATAAGATAACACTCCAAGGGCAGCCAAAAGGTAAATATCCAGGCATCTATTCTGGAATATAGAGACCAGCCAAGACAAACTTTCACAAGCAAATAGGGAATCTCAGTGTCTGTAAACATCCTGATGACTTAAAGAAACCGCATATCCAAGTCATACCCTAGAATCGGAAGCTAAGGACAGTGACTGAGTCTAGGTATTTAGTACTCAATTGCTTTTTCAAACTTATTTTGAAGAGGTGTCCTTGTACTTATTTGTGCTTTTTTTGAATAATTTTCAATATCCAACTTTAGGGTATTTAGATTTAAATTAAAATCAGAGTAATAGAGTTAAAGCAGGAATAAAGGAGATCAGTACCAATAAAACTTACGAGATTGTTTGAAACCATTGCAGCCAAACACATTATGAAGGCAAATAATAGTATTAGTGTTACTATTATTAAAATAATTTGAAAACTAAATGTTTTGTAAAGTGCAATTGGTTGACCTGTGGGGATTTTGTTTTTTTTTTGGCTTTGATTTTTAACATGGTACTTTTCTTTTACTGAAATCCTTTCTATGCTTCTTCACTATAAAAGGAATTCTTTTTTTTAAGCATAACTTGGGAATATATTTTTTTATTGATTTGAGAGAAAGAGAGGGAGAAAGGAAAAGAAAGAGAAAGACATAGTTGTATGAGAGAAATATCAATGTGTGCCTCCATACATGCCCTGACCAAGGATAGAACCTATAACCTTTTGGTACACAGGATGATGATCAACCAACTGAGCCATCTTGGCTGGCAAGAAGGTATTCTTAATTAAGAATTCAGCTGAAATTTAATGCACCTTTGTGATTGTACATTTAAAAAATAATGACACTGCCTATAATTATTATTTAAAATAAGAACAAACTTTGAACTATACAAACTGTGCAAATAGGGGAGAAAGATGCTTTCCTGACAAGTGTGTTCCTTGGAAAAAGCAGGAAAAGTGGGTGGATGGGTGGAAGGAAGGCAAATGCTTGATCATAACAGTGATTTTGCTATAAGCTGAGGAGAAGGGAGTCCAGAGCAAGGCAGACCTGACAGCTGGGGTGGTGGGAGGCGACCTGGACACATGCAAGGGTAGAGAAGGGATCACCAGGGTAAAAACTGTGGGTTTGAATTTCAAGAGGTGGTGGTGGCAGGGCCTTGGCTCTTAGGACAAAAGGGGCCAGCCAGTGTGGCTCGGTGGTTGAACATAGAACTAAGAACCAGAAGGTCACAGTTCAATTCCCAGTCAGGGCACATGCCTGGGTTGTGTGCTCGACCCCCAGTGTGGGGCGTGCAGAAGGTGGCCAGTCAATGAATTCCTTTCATCATTGACTTCTTTCTCCCTCTCCCTCTCCCTCTCCCTCTTCCTCTCCCTCTCCTGCTTCTGTGTAATCAATAAAAATTATATTTAAAAAAAAAGGTGGGGCGGGGACATCAGACTGCTTTGACCTGTCTTAAAAGTTGTTGTATGCTCACAAATCAAACAATGCAATTCACACAGTGCTAGAAATTTTTCAACTTGAATCATTCAAGTGAAAAGTGAAGACTTTTGCCTGACAGTTACTCTATTGGTACATTTAATTGAAAACTTAAATAATTTCCTTAAGTGTTTAGATGCCTCTGTCTTGCAAAGATCTTATATTTAGTTGTTAATGGCTTTTTTAAAAAGATGATAGAAAAATGCCTTTCTTTACACCTCTGTGTCATTTCAACATCATTAAGTTTCTTCTTTTCTCTGTCTAGGGGCAAAGGCATAGCAATGTCACAAATGATTGTTTTGGATAAGGTTTTCATTTGTTCGAGACACCTTACTGTGAAACAGGCACTAGAAGCAGGTAACACATTGCTTATTGCTTTCCACAGTATCAGGTTCCTTGCAAAACAAAGAGTTCCATATGCTCTTGGTTTCTCTTATTAAAGCATGTATCATCTTGAGTAGCAGAGACAGGGTGCTGCTCTCACAGAAACAGTGCTGATGTGGAGCTGCTGTTCAGTTTAACTACATTTCCAGATTCAGTGTGATAATGGCGGGTCCAGTGGAATATAACACATAGGGAACTCACAAGTTTGTGTCAAGTGACTAACTGTAACAATAATTTTTGCTTTTTTCATTCTCTGCAGACTGTAATGTGGGGGGTGTTAGATTTAACGTGATCTTGAAGAAAGAGATGTTTAACTTAAGTACTTCAAGTTATTGTATTTCTGTTTTGCTTCATAACAGCTTTAACAGTATTATTTTTCACAGTTCTTCCAGGAGAGGTGAGACCACACTGCACAGATGTTTTCTGTTTCAAATTCTCATCGAGTAAACATGTACTTGGTGCTACACTGTTCTCCTTGCCTTCCATTTCACCAGTTGAAGATTCATATGATAAGACTTGTGAAGCTAATGTATCAGGTGAAATAAATGACAAAATGCAGCAGGCAATTTTAAGAGCCTTCTAGATACAAGTGGTCCAATGTTTCCTCCCATCCTAAAGATTTTTGGTGTTCCGTGGAGCAAGTGGCTAACTTAAAGTAATCTTGGATGGATACACTCAAACACTCTATTGAAAAAAAGAATATATCTCTACTTATTGTTCAGTTTAGGGCAAACTCAATTATACACTGAAAATGATATTAAAAGTTTGGGTCTGCAATATTTCCATTATTTTTATTATTTTCTTCTGGGTTTGGACATTAACTATTAATGTTTATTAGGCTACCTGCTCTCATAAAATTAATCGGTTGCTCTAATTTGCCCTCAGAATGTCAAATTACTGAAACTCTAAAATATTTTACCCAGAAATATAACTGAAACCCTTAACTTCAGATCGTCTGCTAAACACATGAATATTTTCCAGCTACTGTAAATATGAGAATAAAGTGATCTAAAGCTAGGAGTGGAAGATTTCAGCCCAGGAGCTATTCTAATGATTTAGATAGAGATCATCAGCATTAGAACCAGGCTAATAGCAGTAAAAATGGGAATGAAGATATGGAGGAAAGAAATATTCCTAAAATTGAAATCATTTAACTTTGAAAACTCTTGGATATTAAAGAAATGGAGAGGCAGAGGATGGGTCTATTATGACTCACAAGTTTCTGACTTGGCAAAATGAATAGTTATTGGGCATATGGGGAGAGACAAAGATACAAAAGATATAGGACAGATAATGAGAACATTTCTGCAATTAGGGGTTCAAATGTATTGAGAATATCCAGGTGTAAACAAATGCCTCGCCTCAAATAGGAGCCTAAAATCCAGGACTGATAATTCTGGGCTTGAATTGAAGTCATGGTCATAGAAGGTATTTCCCTAAGAGAACATGTAGGAAAAAAAAAAAGCTAATGAATAGAAAACCCAACAGAGGACCTCATGTTTACTCTTCCATAATAGTCATTATCAAGTTGTTTTTAAATTTGTTTCAATTACCTTTATTTTTTAAAATATCACAAATTATTTATAAAATATATGATTACAAAAATAACTGGAAACAACCTAACATAACCCTTATAATATGTAATAAAATGATTTATATCAGAATTAGACGTGATACCTCTTTTACCAATCTTTTATAGTCATACTCAATGGTTTTGGGGGGAAAATAAAGCAATACATTACATATAATTTAAGTTGACACATAATAGAAAGAAAATAGATCACAATGACCTGGTTAGGTTAAAGAGAGGTGAGGTAGATAAGAGATCAACCAAAGGACTTGTATGCATGCATATAAGCATAACAAATGAACACAAGACACTGGAGGGTTAGGATATGCCTTGGGGGGGGGAGAGGACAATGGGAAGATATATATACATGTAACATATTGATAAAAAAGAATTAAAAAAAAAGAATTTTATCAGAACTCTAACATAGCCATTTTTCTCATATCCAGTGATTCAAATGAATAATCTATATTAGCAGGGGCAAAAGCTGCAACTAATTTAGGCATTTTCAGGATAGGCAGTATAATTTCCAACATACTCACTCATGCCATCTGCAAGGACAAAGTTAAATGCAGAAAAGGCTGCCTAAAAGTTTTGAATACATTTTTGTTCGGCATGTAATGTAATTGATGTTCTTCCAATGCTATGCTGCTGAGATGGGTAATAAGATGTTGGTGTCCCAATAGCTTTGGCTTCATTCCCTCTCTAAAATCATTAAGTGTTCCATCATCTATTACAGTACATCAATGACCTGGATAAATTGGTGCCTTCAAGGCAATGGAAGTGATCAGCATTTTCTCATAGCCATAGACCCACATGCTGCCCACTATGAATTGAGAATTATTTTCTAAGGGCCTGGTGCACAAAATTTGTGCACTGGGGAGGGGTCCCTCAGCCCAGCATAGCCCTTCTCACATACTGGGAGCCCTCAGGGGATGTTCTATTGATGGTGTAGGCCTGCTTCCTGTTGGAACAGTCTGGTCTCCCTGTGTGGAAGGCAATCGGGCTGACCAGGGGAAGGTGCCAGCCCTGTCACTCCGCTACTGCAGCCACTGCCAGTCACCACAGCCACCAAGGTATTTTCATCAACATGGACTCCAGTCCCTTCACCATGAGAAAATGACAACTTTCTTTAGGCATTTTCAATATGTGCCTTTCATAAGAAATGACATTTCTTTCTTTATTTTTCTTTTTATCCTCACCGGAGGATATGTTTCCATTGATTTTTTTTCCCTTCCGTCCAATTCCAGGCTCTGCCACTTCCCAGGCTGTAGGTTTGGGAAGCAGGTACCCCTTACCCCTCTGATCCCAGGCCCAGTGCCTTCTCAAGCCTACAGCCTCTGCCTCAGGCTGTAGACTTAAGAAGTGGGTACCCCTGTCCCCCAAACCTAAAGTCTCCGTGGTATGGCCGGCTGGAAGTGACCTGGATGCCGAGGAGGTTCCTGGGGCCCAGGTATATATGCAAATTAACCACCATCTTTATTGGGTTGATTTGCATACTCACTCTGATTGGTTGTGGGGGTAGCAGAGGTATAGTCAATTTACATGTTTCTCTATTATTATAAAAGATGGTGAGAAAAAAATACAACTTAAATGCCACAATAATTCAGTCTAGAATAGGCATAGGATACATATGCTTTAGACAATAAGGATTTGACATTACTTTTGAAGTCATGGGATTTGCAGATGATCTAGGTATCTTCAATGTTTCGCCTTTTCCAGATCTGGGGATTTGGGATCTCGCTTGCCTTATCTGCTACCACCTGAATAAAGTTGGTCACTCCTTCCTACTTACTTCTGTTTCTTTATATCCTCATATGATGTTGTAAGTAGCACATATAATCTAGTTATTTGTTTCCTTACTAGTTTCCCCCTCTAGATCATGAATAACTTGAGCAAGGATCTATATATTTTTCTTCTTACTTTCTCCGAAAAAAGATCAATAGCATAACACAGGTGGTAAATAGGTGTCTCTTGAAATAAAAAAAAAAATAAAGTGTGCATTCTTATTTTGAAAATATAAAACTGAAAATGAAAGTAATCTGGAATAAGATTCATATTATAAAAAGTTTAGGCTTGATAATATTTCAGAAAAATGAAGTAAATAAGAAAATAATACAGACCGTCAAACCTCAGAGGGAAGGTAGGGAAGAGTAGGGGTAAGGAGGAGAGATCAACCAAAGGACTTGTATGCATAAATATAAGCCTAACCAATGGACACAGACAACAGAGGGGTGAGGGCATGAGTGGGCAATGGGGAGATAAGGACACATATGTAATATCTTAATCAATGATTTAAAAAAGAGTAACCCATGCATTTCCATATGTAGCATATCTTATTTTTTTAAAAAGGAAAATAATATATTTTTAAAGCTCAGAAATGTAAACTAACTCAAAAATATATTATTGTTCACATTGGTCTCATTTGAATAAGTTTTTATATTTCTGAAAGGTAAAATATATTAAGTATTTTAGTGGTGTATATAAATATAAGGTATATTAGTGTTACGGTAATTTTTACTCTCTTTAGTTTTGAGAATTTCAAAAATGTAACTGAAATGTAGGTGGGGTTGTCATTTTGTTATTATGGTATATGTAGAAATATTTGTAATTAATTGAATTAGACATAACAAAGCTAATTCTAGAGAGGAAATAAAAAATCCTACCTGGCCCTGGCCACTGTGGCTAAAGGGTTAGAGGGTCAGGACCCAGAATAAAGGGTCACAAGTTCAATTCCATATCAAGGGCAAGTACCTGAGTTGTGGGCTCGCACTCCACCTCCAGTCTGGGCACATGAGGGAGGCAACCAATAGATGTGTCTCTCTCACATTGTTTTTTTCTCTCTCTCCCCTACCTTTCTCTCTCCTACCCTCTCTCTCTGAAAAAGCAATGGTAAAAAATGTTCTCAGGTAGGGATTAATAACAAACAAAAACAAATAAACAAAAAAAAAATCTGCCTGCACTAAAGAATTATCAACTGATATGCTTTGGATGGTTTATTGCTGTGCTTAGGAGTTAATTTGCTGGGACCATCATGTAGTTATATCCGGTTACCTTGATGTGACCTAAAAATATAATTTTCTACACGGCTAAGACATAAGTCTACAAGATAAACACTCTTTTGTGGCATATGGAAAGTCATGACATCAACCTGAAACATTCTTGTGAGTAGCAAAACATAGTATAAAGAACAAAATTAGATTACCCATTTAAATGAAGAGAGAGAAACTTTAAAAATCTTTTTGATGTTGGTTTATATTGGCAAAAAAAACAACATGACCTCTCAAGGTATCAGGTGCAGACACAACATCGGTAGAAGTTGTTTTTCAGGCATTATATACTTTGGTTTAATTATTCACTTCAATAAAGTCAGTTAGTTATACAATATGAGTTCGTGGCACCAGAGATTAAACTGTGGTATCAGGATCAGGGCCAACTAGCAAACTCAAAACTGTTATTTCAAAGTAAGAATTGAGAAAGGCACTAAAGAGGAGAAGAGGCTGAAGGTTGAAGGTTCAACGAGAGGTCAAGAATCTGGAAAACTAGGACAGAACACAGCCATATGCAAGGTCAAGAGGTTAGGGTCCAATTAAGAATTAGAAAATCAATGACTTGATTAAGAGATTGGGAAGCCTGTATAGTTATGAGTGCTTAGGAAGAAGACAGAGGTCTGGGATCCATCGAGTTGCTTGGAGCAGTAGGAGAAGTCAGAGGAAGCATGAGGTCTAGTATTCAGCACCAGAAGGTCTGACTTAAGGAGGTCAGTGTCCAAAGCACTGGGGTGATCCAAAAGTGATGGTGTTTTGGCCTGCAGATTCTTGATGCTTTCATCATACTTTCTATCAGGAAAGGAGAAGTCTCAAACGGTAGATAACTCTAGTTTTATTCTTATAATCTACTTATTTGCTCATGTCCAATACATCTTTGGCCTCATTCTGTGGTAGCCTCACTGGGCCACCTGCTCTTCTTTGAAGATGTCAGGCATTCTCAGGGTATTAATATTTGCTGCTGCCTTCAAACACTCTCTCCAGACATTTGAAGGGTTTATTTTCCCATTTCTTTCAGGAGTCTGTTCCAATATCCCCTGTTCAGGGAAGTCTTTCTTAACAACTCTATATAAAATAGAATCCTCATATCGCCCTCAGTCTCTGAACTTATTTCCTTTTCATTCACAGATTTTATCCCTATGATACTGCATTACATCTTTAATTATTTGTGAAGGAAGCATAAGTTCTATATGGGTAGATAATTTGTTTGTTGTGTCTCCAATCTTATACCCAGAATATAGAATAAAGTATGCAACATAATATTTATTGAAAGAATAAATAAGTGAATGAACATTTTGAATAGAAGCTATAGGTATCTGGAAACTTAAGTGAGAAGATAACGTTAAAGATAATTGTTTAAAGCTTATTGATAAAGAGGATTCTTTCCATGAATATAAGTAAGATGAGAATATGTTATAGTTTTACCATGACAGTCTTGTTATATAATTGTAGTCCTAATAAATTATGAAGTGTGTTGCAGTTCACACTCATAATATTTTGGTTTGGATGATAATTTAAAATCATCCAATGTGTTTTGCTTAGGGGGAGATTGTATGGGCTAGTATCAAATAATATGTGTATTCAGACAGTGCCTGCCACATCTGTTTTAAATTATAAGCACCTGCATGGAATTTATGATGAAAATTTTTTTCAATGGTTCTTTGGTGATTGAATTGCATGTGTCTTCATTGGGGACTGATCTCTAAGGAAATGGTATAACCTCAAATGTGTTAGGAGACAGTCAGAAAACAGGAGTATATGGAACAGGCAGAGCGAAACACAGTGGGGAGCTATGAAGACTATGAAGAGCTTGATTTCTGTCTCATATGAAAGAGGTAGCTGCTATGCAACCATAGCGAATTATATCGTCATGTCAAAATACAGGTCCAATAGCACAGTTCTTATACATTTTAATAAAGAACTAATACCACATGATCTCACTCATTTATGGAAAATAAAGAACACTATAACCTGATGAAAAAAATAGAGATACAGAGGCAGTAAAGCACCAAACAGACTGTCAAATTACAGTGGGAAGGCTGGGGAGAGTTGAGGAGGTTGGAAAGAGATCAACCAATGAACATAAGACACAGGGGGGTGGAATGAGGGCATGCGACGGGGGGGGGGGGGGAGAACTATAAGTCCAAAATTTTATGCAAATCTCCAACATTTTAAATGTTGAAAACGAATTCAAAAGTCGTAGAATATAGTGTAAGCAAAACATGTAACATATTCTGTCAAATTAGTCTGTGAGTTTCTTATACGTCAAAAATGTGAGAATAATGAATTGGAGGTTTACATCTCATGTCTATGAATGTGGGAGTGGGAGAAAAAGAATTTTAAGAGAAGAACAATACTTTCTATTTAAATCCCTGCATCTAGGATTTTATAATTTTCTTGTGCTCATGGACAACATAGGGATTTTACCATAACCTAATAAAGACCTTGCTCAGATGTTAGATGGAGGTTAAGCTTGGGATTATTTGTTTATTTCAGATTTATTTTATTTATTTATTTTAATAAATTTTTAAATATTTGGCCAAGGAATTCTCTGCACATTCATAGAAAGTTGAATAGTTAGTAAGAAACAACCTAAAAAAGCAGCCTCAAGAGAGAAAACACAATGGGTTTGAAGAAATATTGAAGAACAGCAGGGAGAAATAAAAAAGAAAGTGGATCAAGGTGAAGCAACTCTATTGGGAAAATACAGAAATTATTCAAGTGCTGAGACATAAGAAGCTGGTATAAAAAAATAAAGATGTGGTTCCCTTGTGAGTCATAGATGAAAGGGAACACAACGTTATACAAAGATCAAGTTGCTAAATTATAAAACTCCATGATGAGGCCATTATCACTCTTATGTAATATACATTAATTACAAGAAAGCTGGGGCTCCTCTATAGGTAAATTGTACATAAAGTGTCATATTTTTTTTGTTAATAAGTAAAAATGTTCAGGCTCTACTAATTTGCTGATCTGCTAGTTTAACAGAAGTCAGATTGATGTTGTCTAAATATAAATTGATATAATAGAATATCCAAACACTAAAAACATGACAAATCTGGACATCATAAACCTACATGACAAGAGATGAATTATAATGGAATAGTATTATTGTATTAAATCCTATTTCTACAATGTAATTTCTTTGTATATTAGGTGACATGATGTCAAAGAAGGGCAGCATTGTCTAATCAAGGATGAGGGTGTGGGGAAAAGAGCTTCTGCCCAGGTTGGAAAGGATGGTAACTTTGGAAGGTAGAGTTGTGATGACTAAGAAAAGTGGGGTTAAACAGAAAAATCTAGAAGAATGAGGTATTCAAATCAGTAAAATATTGCCAGGACATGAGAAGAGATGAAACAGGAAGATGAGAAGGATAATGGAAAGGGAACAGCCATGGAAGAAAAGTGGATAGGTATGATGAAGAAGGAAGAAAATACAAGCTGGTGAACTGGCTGAAATGCAGGATGGGACAAGTAGAACCAGAGCAACAGAGAACAGTCCATTCTGACATTTTAGACACATCACTGTGCTTTTGTTTTTTTGTTGTTGTTTTTTGTTACTGTGGTACTTTATTGTGTATTCAGAATTCAGTTATTAGTTTTTAAGACTTCAGATTTCTTTAATATATTCTTACCTAATAATAGACAAACATGTAAATTGACAGTACCTCCACTATGCCCATAGCCAATCAGAGTGAGTATGCAAATTAACCCAACAAAAGATGGCAGTTAATTTACATACATAGGCACCCAGTGCCTGGGTCCTGGGAACATCTTGGCACCCAGGTCACTCTGAGGTAGGCCCCTTGTGGGTCCTGAGTAGCCTGTGAAGGGCCTGAACCAGGGGGCTCCTGGGCAGGGCCAAGCTTGCGATCAGAGCCCAGGGAGCAGGGGCAGAGCTGGCGATAGAAGGAAGCTGGGGAGGGGTGAGCTGGCGATAAGAGGGCACTGGGAGTCCGCTGTCGGCCAAAGACTTTCAGCCTGGGCAGGGGCAGAGCCAGCTATTGAAGGAAGCTGGGGGTCCACTTCCCAGGCCGAAAGTGTGGCCAGAGGCTTTCAGCCTGGGCAGGCCTGGACAGGGGTGGAGCAGGCAATCAGAGGCAATTGGCAATCCATATGAATTACAGAGAAAACACCTTTTCTGACTGCTCATTGCCTAAGTCCCTGTATGCCACTGCTAATATTCTTAGTAACTTGGGTAATAAGAATCCAAAAAGGTGATGTAGGGTTTTCCCACCATACTTTCAGAGTAAAAAAAACAAAGGTCTGCTGCTGGAGGGCTAAGAAATGTCATATCCTGCCCTAGCAGGTTTGGCTCAGTGGATAATGCCTTGGCCTGCCAACCACAGGGTCTGGTTTCAATTCTGTTCAAGGACATGTACCTAGGTTACAGGCTCCTTCCTGGCTGGGGCACAGGTCAGGATTCATGCAGGAGGCAACCAATGAAAGTGTTCCTCTCACTTTCATGTTTCTTTCTGTCTTTCCCTTTCTCTTCCACATTCTCTAAAAGTCAATGGAAACATATCCTCAGGTAAAGATAAGAAGGAAGGAAGGAAGGAAAGAAGGAAGGAAGGAAGGAAGGAAGGAAGGAAGGAAGGAAGGAAGGAAGGAAGGAAGGAAGAAAGGTTATATACTATGAAAAATACATCTTGAAAATGCCTAAAGAAAGTTGTCATTTTTTCATGTTGAAAGGACTAGAGTCTATGTTGATGAAACCACTTTGGTGGCTGTGGTGACTGGCAGTGGCTGCAACAGCGGGTTGATGGGGCTGGTGCCTTCTCCTGATCAGCCCCATCGCCTCCCACAAACAGAGTCCAGACTGGGGCTTAGGCCTGCTCCTGGTGGGCAGCAGGTCTAAGCCATCAGTAGGACATCCCCTGAGAGATGTGAGAGGGGGCAGGTTGGGCTGAGGGACTCCCTAGCCCCAGTGCATCAATTTCATGCACCAGGCCCCTAGTAATTTATATAAGCATGCAGAGAATGTACAAATATAAACATGCATGTAATTTATCAATATTTATCAATAAATAGAATTTACCAATTAAAAAAAAACAAGTCTATGTAGGCTCCTGTTTTTTCTAGAACACATTCCTGGGAATTGCATCAGAAAGTATATCATTATCAAGCCAAGAGTGCTTCCCACAGAAATAAATTAGACTCCAGGATTCTAGTACCTTCAAAGTTTAAGCTTTAAGTAAATCAGAGGTATAACTAACAATTTCATAAAACTAAAGATACAACCATCATTAAAATTGTAACCCACTGAAACTATTTAAGTAAGGTCCATATTCCAAATAAGAGACACATATGCAATTTACATGTTGATTACACAAGGGGACGCAGAGCATTCTAACAAGTGTGAGTGGCCCGACTTATAATTCTATTTTATTTAAAATAAAACAACATTAAGATGTAGTGAAATAACATTAAACTATAATCTATATATGTAAAAGCCTAAGCAACTATTCTTTCAACTGTTCAACCAGCAGCTATGATGCACACTGACCACCAGGGAGCAAATGCTCAACACTAAGGCATGGAAAAATGGAACAGACTGATGAATCTCAGAGGGAAGAAGGGCGGGGAGAGGGCAGGAAGAGATTAACCAAAAATCTTGGAGGCTTCATGCCCAGATTCTTGCACTAGTGGGGTCCCTTGGCCTGGCCTGTGAAGATTGGGCCAAAACTGGCAGCCCTACATCCCTTAAGGGGTTCTAGATTGCAAGAGTGCACAGGCCCGGCTGAGGGACCCCACTGGTGCATGAATCTGGGCACTAGAATTCTAGTTAATAATAATTTGCTCAGACTATTCTATTAGCAAATATCTCAAAAGCTATCTGGTTCAGTATCTTAGCAGATTCTTTTTTATTTTTCAATTACAGTTTATTTTTATATTATTTTGTATTATTTCAGGTTTACAGCATAGTGGTTAGACAATCATACACTTTATAAAGTGTTTCACCTGATATTTCAAGTGTATCCACATGGTACCATACAGTTATCAGAATATTATTGACTATTTCCTATGCTATCCTCTACATCCCCATGATTATTTTGTAACTACCGATTGGTACAAAATAACTACCCTTCACCTTTAAGAAGTGAAATTTATTAGCAGACACATACTGGTTGGGGATATTTTGGAAATCTTAATTTCATATACTAGTGAAAAAATGTGTTTGATAATGAGTATTAAGAAAAGGAACACAATAATTATTGCAATAAAAATTAATAAAACTCAAATTAAGAAATGAAAAAACAAATGAGTAATAAATCAATCAAATAATAAAAAATAAGAATTAAAAACTATAAACCAATTTAAAATGGAAAATAACCACTCATAAATGGTAACTTGTCATCAAAGCATTTGGTCATGACAATCCTGATAAGTAGGGTCAATTTTCCTGATAAAACTAAAAGGCTTGATGAAAAGGTGCCTTTTAAAAAGTCCAGAGACCCAACTAGAGACTGCAGCATTGTCTGGCTGAGCACAGGAAGAGAACTGCATCTCAGAGGTGAGCTAGAACTGAATTACCTCAGGGACAAAAAATCCACTCAGAAAAGAAAGCTCAGATATAAGCAAGAGATGCAGGCTGCTTGGGTATGAGTCCTGAGCTTATGGGGGCTGAAACTTTTGAAAACTAGACACTGTGAAATGTGAAAAGCAACCAAAAGAAAACAGAAGTTGCCCACAAAGATGTGACAGACTGACAACTGAGTTTTTGGAAAGAGAAGACAATAGAAAAATACCCTCAGGCTATTAAGAAGTACTGATGAGCTAAAATTCTCTACCTCCTGAGTATACCCTTAAAGAATGAAAGCAAAACAGATATTTTCTGACCAAAAAACAAAAACAATCAAACAAACAAAAACTGAGAATTTGTTAGCAGGAGCCTCAAAATGAAAACTGTTTATCAGGCAGAAAGAAAATAATCCCAGATAGAAACTGTTATAATAAATAACTTCAAAAAATTTCTAGTGTTGATAATCACCTTAATTTTAATAGTAATGTTAAGAATAAATGTGATACATTATAAATAGAATTTTTTATTTGATAAAGTAAAATTAAAAAGTAGACATTAAGCCATTTGATTTAGGAGGTTTTAAAATATAAGTATTGAACTTTTATCAACTACTAACAATGAAAATATTTGAGAGAAGAGTTGTCTCTATTGATCACATCCATATCTGCTCTAGTTACTCTTGTTCTGACGTATTTCAGAAGAGAAGGATAAAGTTTATGAGATAAGGGGATTTTGGATTACCAGAATACTTCCCATCACTCAACCTCCCACACAAGTTAACTTCAGCTAAATATATTTTTTGATTTTTGAGTTTGATTGTGGAGTATCCAGGACAGAAATTTTCAGGACATCTGTTCCACCAATATAATTTCAGGAACTAAAAGCTGAGATATCCTTTAAAATTATATAATTCTGTACATATTTTCAACCTTCTAAATTAGAATATCTAAAGATAGGGCTTATAAATCTATCTTTCTAAAAATCCCCCCAGGTTAATTCCTCTCAATCCAGCACTAAAATGAGAACAGGTATTTGGGAACTGTAATTATAGACCCATATTTAATAATATGCATTTTAGGAGCTCTGATTAGTTCAGAACAATTCCTCAAAAAGAAGAAGCAAAGACTGTTATCTTAAATGAGCTTTCAAACTAATTGGAAGAAAGATGTATAGAATAAGTTTTATATATATATATATATATATATATATATATATATATATATATATAGAGAGAGAGAGAGAGAGAGAGAGAGAGAGAGAGAGAGAGAGAGCCAGGACTGACTGAGGGGGCTGTGGATTCTGAAAAGAGAAGCACTGACTGCCAAGGGGGCTTTGGATCCTGAAGAGAGAAGCACGGTCTGATCCATATCCTCCTTGATCAGCACTTGCCTCTCTTGCCTCTCTCTCTCTCTGGGCCTCTACTGGGGCTGTGGATCAGCCCCACCTCTCTGATCAGGCCTGGTGATAGGCCCTGAGATGCTGACTAGCATAGAAACTGACCAATCAGAACCAAATCTGGGTGAAGTGTGAGGAGCCAATGGCTGCCTGAGTGGCGAAGCTTTTGACTCTGACTGGCATAGAAACCAACCAATCAAAACCTAATCTGGGTTACAAAGGCAGAATCTAAGGTGGGAGCTGTGGAGGGGTTTTAAGGGCAACAGTTGTTTGGTGTAAGGTGTAAGAAAGTGGTTCAATTTTTTAATAACTGGTTTGGCAGTATAGTGCATATAGTTCAGATATATGGCTATCAGTCCAGATATAGGGATTATGAATTTTTGTCTGCCAGAAGCAACTCCTCCTGATGAAAAAAAAAACCTTTTTTCCCCATTTAAGCAATCCTATTCTATATAATCCATCTATACTACTAAAAGGGTAATAGACCAGATCAACTGGCCATCTTCTGGTCATCCCATGGTGATGGGGGCTGAGGCAAAGATGATTAGGGGTGATGAGTTGGGGACAAGATCAGACCAGCACAGGAGGGCAATTGGTGGTGAGATCAGGTCAGTTGGGGGCACCCAGGCATGAGGCAGAGATAGTTAGGAGTGATCAGGCAGGCAGGAAGAGGGGTTAGGTGTGATGAGGCAGAGGTCATTAAGGGCAATCAGGCAGATAGGCAGGTGAGTGGTTAGGAGCCAGCAGTCCCTGTGAGATCAGGTGTAAACCGGTGGCCAGACATCTCTCTAGAGGTCCCTAATTGGAGAGGGTGCAGGCCAAGTTTTGTGCACTGGGCCACTAGAATAGTTACAAAGGCTATGGCAAATGGAAGCACAGCATATGAGAAAGTAAGGTGAAGTTAAGGATGGCTATAGGAAAGAGATAGCACCTGGCAAATTTGAAGGATGAATGTGTGATTAAGGTGGGGGTAAAGGGGTTGAATGAGACAGACTGGCCAGGAAGAATCTTAAGAGGAGGGTTTTCCAGATTTTTTTTAAAAAAGCAGTATAAAAGCCACATACTTTTAAAAAATCTTTATATAATTTTTATATGCTCTTAAGCCTGGGAGTGAACCAACATCCCCCCACCCCCACCCTCGAGGTCTTCAATGTATAATCAAACAGTTAACTCATACTAAGATTTCATTAAATTCTATGCATTTGGATACTTGCAATGAATTTAAACTCTGAGGTCTTCTCAAGTGGGATCATTGTTTAATTGTACTCATTTCCCATCTCTCTTGCAATCACTCTCTTTTGAGTACGGCCAATTTGAGGACCAAGAAAGATTTTCAAAGAAGTAAAGAATACTAATGGTGATGATGATGATGATGATGATGATGATGATGATGATGATAAAGATCTTAAACATCAACAACATTACTAACCTCTGCTACTATGCCTAGGACCTGGATCCAGGATGAAGAGGGATGGGAGAAACTTTTGGAGGTGCTGTAATGGGAACACAATACAGTCTACATATGATGAGTCTCAAAAAGTGCAAGACCATAGATTAACTCTGAATGAAGCCTGAAGAGGGATTTTATTGGTCAATGGATTATTCTAAAGAATTATGTATCTATTTTTAAAATAAAGTAAAAGAGACCTGCTGGTGTGACTCAATGGTTGAGCAATGATGTTGATAATGATAAAGATCCCATACATCAACCCAGGAGGTCCCAGTTTGATTCCAGGTCAAGGTACATGCTTGGGTTGTGGGCTTCATCCCTATTAGAGGGTATGCAGGTTGCAGCCAATTGATGATTCTCTCTTATCATTTATGTTTCTATCTCCCTTCCATTCCTTTCCCTAAAATGAATAAAATACATATTTAAAAAAATAAAGTAATCTGAATTCCCTCACATTGGTTTGAATGGAGCCATGGCACCAGAGACTTACAATTTCAATAATATAGAGGTTGTTGCTGTTGCTGATTCCCATAATGTGGATGCTGTAAAACCATGGTACTATACCAGTATATAATTATGCAATTCTACTGCAGCACATTAGAAATATTTTTCTGTGTTTTTCTTTTACTTTTAGCACCAGAAAAGCTCAAACCAACGAATCACAAATCAATGAAATTAGAATAACTTAACTTTCTTGAGTCCCATAACTATAATAATAAAAGGGTAATATGCTAATTAGACCAGATGTCTTCTGGATGTCATTCTGGACGTCCTTTCTGATGAAGCCAGTGCCAGAAGGAAACCAGCTTGTCTGGGATTCTATAGGCAGTCCAAGGGAAGCCACCCCGGACCCTAGGTGCCTGCTGGTGGCTGAAGGAAGGAAGCCCGGGTCCCGAGTGCTGGCAGCCAGGGAAGGAAGGCCTATCCTTGCACAAATTTTCATGCATTGGGCTTCTAGTAATGATTATAATTTTACACATTCTTCAAAGATTTAACATTTAATATTCTACCAAATTGTATATTTTCAAGTGTGCCACATCTTTCTTGATTCAGTTTCCTCTTATTTTTCTCACTTCAGGGTGCACACATTTTAATAGCAAAAAGAATTTTAGCAATATTTTATATTCTCCTGGAATCTGACCAAATATAATTTTTATTATAACACCAAGACAGGTTTGAGTATGTTATGTTCTTCCTAATAGAAATGATGGTATAATGAATAAGATCTTTAAATCAATATCAGGTTTGCCAGTAATTCATTAAGGTTTAACATTTTAATAATTAAGCAATTAAGAACAAGATTTCTGGTAGATTGAAAGATGGCGACCAGCAGGAAGGTAGGGAGGGAGAGAGTGTTAGATAGTGAGGAAACCATAGAGGACAGTGTAGATGTGTGTGGTGTGTGTGTGTGTATGAGCTAGGGACAGTTAGATTCTGCAGGTCTTCCAAGGGGCTGCCAAACTGGGCAATCTTAGACGGTGGAGCCCGTGCACAAAGCAGACACTTCTGGGCGGCCATTGAGGGCACACAGACCACACCATCTTGAGAAACAAAGCTGCTTGAGGCTAGGATCCGGGCCTCAGAAACACCCAATATGTCTCAGATGCAAACTAGAACCCTGCAGCCACTAGGGACAGAAAACTGAGACCACAGCTTTAGACCAACAATCAACAAGAATCCAGACTTCCCGGCCTCAGATTTCTGTGAGTCAAAGAGCCTATCCCCTTCCCTGCAGGATCGCAGATAGCGCCATAGTAACTGATAGACCCACCCCTCGCTCAGGCCACAGCCCCCTACAGGAATATGAATTTGGGAGTTCATGCAGGGACCACAGAGCTGCTATGGGAATTTGATCCTGTGCATGCACAGAGACTAGAATCTGCTCCCCACAACAAAATTTGGCAACCAAAGCCGAAGCCCACGCAGGGCTGCGGTGCCATCTGACTTTGATTCTGGGCAAGCACACATGGAAGTCTGTTCTCTGCAGTGCAGGCACGCCACAGTGCTACTGTGCAACCCAGTCTCCCATGGTGACTAGGACCCAGATTCTCCCAGCAAGCGGCAGCACTGAGCACCACTGACTTGACTCTGTTTCTTATCATATGCGCCTGGGATCCCTGACTCACAGCGCATTCACATTAAGAGCCAGTGACTCTAATTCTTGGTGCTTGCACACACAGGGACCCTGATTCTCAGCAAGAAGCCGCACAAGGCAACAAGAGACGCTGATACTCAATTCTTGGTACAGACACAGGGAAACTCTGACTCCTGGCACATGCTAGGTGACTCGTTTTCGGGAAATGCCAATAGCGCAGTGCAGGTGGGATCCATGATTCTAGGTGCGCACATGAGATCACACTGAATGCTGGTAACATTGACCCTGGGCGAGCCTCGTTCAGTGACACTCAGGTGGTGCGAAGCTCCCATGGCACATGGCCCAAGTCCATGTAACTCGAAGTTTGAATTATCTGGTGATAATCAGAATGGGGAGATGATACAATCCACAGAGGGGGGGGGGGGAAGAGGAATGAAATTAGTGAGACTGAGGCATGCAACATGACTGAAAAAGAATTCAGAGTAATGGTCATGGAATTCATACATCGGATGGATGAGAAAATCAACAACCTATGCAAGAATCAGGAAGAAATAAAAGTGATATAGCTACAAAAAAAAAAAGAAAAGAAAAGAAAAAACGCCATGGAAAGTTTCAACAGTAGACTAGAAGAAGCAGAGGACTGAATTAGTGAGTTAGAAGATCAGGTACAGAAACAGGCCTGATCTGAACAGCAACTGGAGAAAAAAAATTACAAAGCAGGAGGAAAGCCTAAGGGAACTTTTGGACAGCATGAAACTAAGTAACGTATGTAATAGGGCTATCAGAAGGATAATAAGAGCAGCAAAAAATTAGAAAATCTATTTGAAGAAACAATGACAGAAAATTTCCCAGATATGGGGAAGAAAAAAAGTTATATAACTACAAAAAGTCCAAAGGAGGATCAATCCCAAAAGACCCACACTAGGACATGTCATAATTTCAATGGCAAATATTAATGATAAAGAGAGAATCTTAAAGGTGGCAAGAAAGAGACAGAGGGTTACCTACAAGGGATCCCCCATCAGATTATCAAATGATTTCTGAGCAGAAACACATCAAGCTAGAAGGGAATGGAAGAAGATATACAAAGTGTTGCAAAGCAAAGGACTGAATCCAAGAATACACTATCCAGCAAGACTATCAATCAAAATTAAAGGGGAAATCAGGAGCTTCACAAACAAAAAAAAAAAGGCTAAGGGAGTGTATCCCCACCAAACCAGCAATGTAAGAAATGCTAAAGGGAATACTATAAAAAGAAGAAATAAAAAGGTAAGAAGGAACACAAACAGAAAAATAGATATGACTACAAACAAGTATCTTTTAGTAATAATTTTAAACATAAATGGACTAAATGCTCCAATCAAAAACTTTCAAGTGGCTGAATGGATTTAAAAAAATGACATATATATGCTGTCTACAAGAGACCCACCACATAACAAGGGACTCACACAGATTGAAAGTGAAGGGATTGAAAAATATCTTTCAAGTAAATGGAAATGAAAAAAAATATCTAGGGTAGCAATACTTATATTTGAAAAAATAAACCTCAAAGTGAAGGCCATAACAAGAGATAAGAAAGTCCATTTCATAATACTATATATAGCAACAGGATATAACCCTGATAAACATATATGCACCCAAGCAGGAACATCCAAATACATACAAATGCTCCTGGAAGATATCAAAGGAGAAATCAACAACAATATAATAATAGTAGGGGACTTTAATATACTACTGACATCACTGGATAAATTCTCTAGACAAAAAAAAAAAAAGGACACAGTAATCCTAAATGACTCACTAGATCAGATGGGCTTAACTGACATCTTCAGAACATTGTATTCCAAAGCCACAAAATATTCTCAAATGCACATGGGACATTTTCAAAAATAGAACACATATTGGGTCACAAGCAAAGTTTCCCCAATTTCAAGAAAATTGAAATCATACCAAGCATCTTCTCAGATCACAATGCCATAAAATTAGAAATAAACTACAATAAAAACAATCCAAAAATCTCTAACACTTGGAAGCTGAATACCATGCCCTTAAATAATGCTGGGTTACCAATGAGATCAAAAAAGAAATTAAAAGCATCCTGGAAACTAATGACAACAAAAACACAACAATCTAAAATCTATGGGACACAATGAAAACAGTCTTGAGAGGGAAGTTCATAGCTCCACAGGCCTACCTCAAAAAGCAAGAAAAAAGGTAGTAAATCATCTAACTCTATAGCTCAAAGAATCAGAAAGATATTAACAAGAGAAGCCCAGAGTAGACAGAAGAAAGGAGATAATAAAGTTCTGAGCATAAATAAATGACACAGAGACAAAAAAAAAATACAAAAGATCAATGAAACCAAGAAAGGATAAACAAGATTGATGAACCTCTGGCTAGGCTCACTAAGAAGTAAAGAGAGAGGAATCAAATAAATAAAATCAGAAATGAGAGAGGCAAAATAACAACAGACCTCAGAGAAATACAAAGGATCATTAAAAAATACTATGAACAACTCTACTCCAACAAACTAGACAACCTGGAAGAAATGGACATATTCCTAGAAAAATATAACCTTCCAAAACTCAATCAGGAGGATTCTAAAAATCTCAATAGGACCATAACTACGGGTGAAATTGAAGCAGTCATCCAAAAGATCCCAGCAAGCAAAAGTCCAGGGCCAGATGGCTTCACAGGGGAGTTATACCAAACATTCAAGGAAGAACTAAAACCTATCCTCCTCAGACTATTCCAGAAAATTCAAGAGGAAGGATCACTTTCAAGCACCTTCTATGAAGCCAGCATCACCCTAATACCAAAACCAGATAAAGACAACACAATGAAAGAGAACTATAGGCCAATATCCCTCGTGAAAAAAGATGCCAAAATCCTCAACAAAATTCTAGCAAATTGGATTCAGCAATACATCAAAAAGATCATGTATTATGACCAAGTAGGATTTATCCCAGGGATGCAAGGATGGTACAATATCCACAAATCAACAAACGTGATACATCTTATAAACAAATTGAGAGATAAAAATCACAAAATCCAATGCCCCTTCTTGATAAAAATTCTCAGCAAGGTGGGAATTGAATGGTCACACCTCTGCATAATAAAAGCTATATATGAAAAACCTACAGCCAACATCATATTCAATGGATAAAAACTGAAACCATTTCCCATAAGAACAGGAACAAGATAGGGATGCTCACTCTCACCAATCCTGTTCAACATAGTACTGTAAGTATTAGACATTGTGATCAAACAAGAAGAATAAATAAAAAGGCATCCAAATTGGAAAATAAAAAGTAAAACTGTCCTTATTCACAGATGACATAATATTGTACATAGAAAACCCTAAAGACTCCATCAAAAAATTATTAGACTTAATAAATTAATTTGGCAATGTAGCAGGATATAAAATTAATGACAAGAAATCTATGGCATTTCTTTACACTTATAGTAAACTTATAGAAAGAGAGATTAAAAAAGCAATCCCATTTACCATCGCACCAAAAAAATTAAGATACCTAGTAATAAACTTAACTAAGGAGGTAAAAGACTTATACATGAAAAACTACAGGACAATGAAAAAAAGAGATAGGGGAAGACATAAACAAATGGAAGAATATAATGTGTTCATGGATTGGTAGAATCAACATCATCAAAATGTCCATACTACCCAAAGCAATCTACAGATTCAATGCAATCCCCATTAAAATACCAACAACTTATTTCACTGACCTAGAAAGTACTTTCCAAAGATTCTTCTGGAACAACAACAACAAAAATACCCCAAATAGCCACAGCAATTCTGAGAAAGAATAAAGTAGGTGGGATCTCAATACCAGATTTCAAGCTGTAAACAAAGCCATTGTTCTTAAAACAGCCTTGTACTGGCACAAGAACAGACATATAGATCAATGGAATGGAATAGAGAACCAAGAAATTGACCCAAACCACTGTACCCAATTAATATTTGCAAAGGAGGTATGAACATAAAATGAGGTCAAGACAGCCTCTTCAACAAATGGTATTGGGAAAATTGGACAGATACATGCAAAAAAATGAAACTAGACCACCAACTTACACCATACACAAAAATAAACTCAAAATGGATAAAGGACCTAAACATAAGATGGGAAACAATAAAACTACTAAAGGAATCAACAGGCAGTGAAATCTCAGACATTTTCTGTAAGAACTTCTTCACCAATACTGCTCCTAGGGCAATGGAAGCTACAGAGAAAATAAAATAAATGGGGCTACATCAAAATAAAGAGCTTTTGCACGGAAAAAAATCAACAAAACAATAAAGAAGTCCACTACATGGGAGAACATGTCATCATCGATAAGGGTTTAATCTCCAACATTTACAGGGCTTGTACAGCTTAACAAAATGAATATAAACATTCCAATAAAAAATGGGCAAAGGTCCTAAATAGACACTTTTCTAAGGAGGACAGAGGGAGGCCAAGAGGCATATGAAAACATGCTCAAAGTCACTAATTATCCAAGAGATGCAAATCACAACAACAAAATGCAGTATCATCTCACACCTGTCATAATGGCTATCATCAACAAATCAACCAAGGACAAGTGTTGGTGAGGATGTGGATAAAAAGGAACCCTAGTGCACTGCTGGTGGGAATGCAGACTGGTGTAGCTACTGTGGAGAACAGTGTGGAGTTTCCTCAAAGAACTAAAACTGGAACTCCCATTTGACCTAGTGATCCCATTTCTAGGAATATATTCCAAGAAACTAGAAACACCAATCAGAAATGATATATGCACTCCTATGTTCATAGCAGCACAATTTACAATAGCTAAGATTTGGAAACAGCCTAAGTGCCCATCAGCAAAAGACTATATTAAAAAACTGTGGTACATCTACACAATGGAATATTATGCTGCAGGAAAAAAGGAGTTCTTAGTTTTTTTTACAGCATAGATGGAACTGGAGAGCATTATGCTAAGTGAAATAAGCCAATCAGAGGAAGATGATACCACATGAACTCACCCATTTGTGGGATATAATGAACAACATAAACTGATGAACAGGGACAAATCCAGAGGCAGAGAAGCATCAATGAGACTCAGAGAGAAGACAGGGGAGGGTGGAGGAAAGTAGGAGAGATCAAACAAAGGACTTGTACACATGAATATAAGCCTAACCAATGGACACAAACACCAGGAGGGTGAGGGCATGAGTGAGAGAGGGAAGTTGGGGGGTTAATGGAGGGATAAGGATACATATGTAATACCTTAATTAATAAATTAAAAAAACAAGATTTCTGGTTTTAATTATTTTTCTGAGTGTTAAAATTAATGTAACATTTGTGTTGTCTGTTACTTTTTATTTCATTTATATTAAAAGTGACCCTTAGCGTCCAACTAATGTGGTTCAGTGGTTGAAGGCTCCCCTATGAACCAGGTGGTCAAGGTTCGATTCCTGGTCAGGGCACATGCCCATGTTGTGGTCTCAATCCCAAGTGTGGGGCATTTGGGAACCAGCTGACTGATGATTCTCTCTCATCATTGATGTTTCTATCTCTCTCTGCATTTCCCTTCCTCTCTGAAATAAATAAAATAAAAAAATAAAAGTGACCCTTAGAGGAACAAAATAAATCCATTTGCAAAAGCTCAGTTGTATTGGTAGTATTAATCATTATAATATTGTAATTTTTGTTTCTATTAAGTAGCCCAGATGTTTAGGCAGATGTTTCTTATCCAGAAATTATTTTTAAGTCACAGCTTTTAGAGTCTCTATTATATTTATGTTGTATCACTACTACATTCATATTCATATTTATATATTCACATTTATGATGTTCAAACATTTGTATTATTTCTTTGCAACTGAATAATAGCATTAATCTTTCAATAACATTTGTGCAATTCAGTGGGCATTATTTAAGAAACTGGTATAGTAATCATATATTGTCAGGTGCTCTGGAACACACTAACACATGTAAATATAACATAGCCCATGTTCTCAAGAATTTATGACCTAGTTATAATTCATGAACAACATAAAGTATAATCATATTCAACTTTGAAACACCATGTACTAAAATATATTTTCTAATCTTACATATTACAGATTTTGTTAAGGTTACTGTTCAAATGCTGCATGTAGATGGTATCTGGAGAACTGAGAAGAGATGGAAATTACTTGAGAACTCATGGGTTCATGATACCAAGTCATCCTTTCTTTTACTTCTCAATGTTATTCCATTCTTTCTCCACTTTTATGAAAACTGCATCTCATGACATTCCAAGCTAAGAAAAAAGAGTCTACAAACATATTTTTAATAACCTTAAACTCTTATTTTTTCTCTTATGTTGCCTAAAATGTGGACAATGTTTAAGTTACTATCAGTCATTTGTCTACTGGAGGCAATACAACTTGTCTCTGAATACAAAGCGCAGGACATTTGATCACTTTATAAGTGTTCTCTGATGTCTAGTTCTCCTGGACCTGTAGCCTTCAGTCTACATGCCCTCTCATGCTACGTAGCATGAGCAGGTATATTTCTCTGCAGGTGGGGACAACCAAGCTGAAATAAAGCAATTCACCCTCCTATTTATCTTTTTCTATTAAAAACATGTTGCTAAATATAGTGTTCCATAAAAATTGAAATCAATTTATAATTCTCTGGTACAATTTTAGAAAAGTTAACAATATATACTTCATTCACATTCAATCCTATTGCAGTCTCAAATTACTAAAAATTTCCTGAACTGTATGCACTATGACCTTTGCTTTTGTCCAAATAAATTACTGAGATAATATTATCACTTGAAATATAAAATCCATATGATCACAAAGCAAGGAAGCAAGTTAATGTGTCTTCTCTAGTGTTTAAAGATAGTCCAGATCACTTTTATAAGGAATAATTCTTCTGTATTAGATTATGCTAGAATGGTGAATATGTAAGTTGTTGTTTATTTGTTTTAGTTGTGTTTTTCTTATCAGAATCATGTAAGCCCTTTTAGTAACATTCAGGTAAGTGTCCTTCTTTCATCCCATGTGATTTTAATGGAGTTATAAGTCAGCATAGTCAACAAACACTATGGGGCCTATATGGGAATTAGCATATAAATCAAATCTGGCAAATAAGAGTCCTGCCTTGATATTGATATAAAAGTAAGTGGACATAATTTCATTCCAATGCAGATATTACATTAAATTGTATGTTGTGATTATAAGGGCTTGGGTCATACTGTGGTCGTTCTCACCTCTAATGCAGGGACAGACAGAATTGACAGATGGAGAGAAAAGGGATCCAGATGATATCACTTGAGTCCCTGGAGCCAACTCTGCCAGATGATATATCAACTCCTGTATTGTATTGGTATGAGAGTCAAAGCATTTTTTTTTCCTTAGGCTAGTTTGAATATTTAACTATTAATTCAAGAAAGGCACCAAATAATCAGAACCCCAATGAGTCAAAAAATAAGCTGATAGTAAAAAAAACAGTACCACTGGACCTGTGTATCATAACTGAACACCAACTGTGATTTCTGCCACCGAGGAGGGAAAGAGTTCTAATATAGGTAAGGGAGAGAAGGAGGATCATAAGGGATTGACATTTAAACATTCTCCTTACATAGTAGAGACCATGCTGATCTTTAATAGCATGTCATATACTCACACAAGGCAGAGTGGGGATAGAAGGAAACTGGATCAGTACTCCAATTGCACAGATGAGAAAAATTAAGGTTTAAGGAGATTAAGTGATTTTCCCAAGACTGTATCACTGTATAGTGGTGAATCTGAGATTCTCTCCAAGACTATCTGGTCCCAAAGCTCAAATTTGAGACACAAATGTGAATATGTTAATTTTGTAATTCTCCTCACTTTTAAATTCTCTGTCTATAAGAAATCGTAGTCTGGGAAATCAATTTCATCTTCAATGTTTTAGACACCTTTTATTTTATTAATTTGTAAAAAAGAGCAATTTTGATTAAAACAAAAAGGCTGGGCTGATGATTTCAATTTCCATTGGAACCAAATAGTAAATCCTATCTAATAAAGAGGGAATTTGCTAATTGTACCTCCCACCATTGCAAAGATGGCAGCACCCACCACCAATAAGGAGGAAATCTGCTAATTTACTGCCCCACCTTCAAAGATGGCAGCACCCACAGCCAATAAGGAGGGAATATGCTAATTGGCTGCCATGCCCTCAAATATAGCAGCACCCATAGCCACAAGATGGCAGCACTCAGTCCCCTCAGTCCCACCAGGGCACCTGCTTCCAAAGTCCCCACAGTTCCCTCAGCCCCTCCAGCCACCCAGGGCTGGCCCAAGGTGCAGGCAAGCCTTGTATGGTGGCTGCCCAGCCACCCAGGGCTTCCTGAGGCACGGATAACAAGAGCTGACTGAGGCTTGCACTGCCAGCAGTGGCAGCAGCAGAGGTGTGATGAGGGAATCACCTTTCCCTGATCACCGGTTGCCTCCCACCTCTGAGGGTTCCCAGACTGTGAGAGGGGCAGGCCAGGCTGAGGGACCTCCCCTCTCCAGTGAATGACTTTTCATGCACTAAGCCTCTAGTGTAACTATATTTCTCCAAATGACACGTATTTTCCCCAGTTTAGTCAAGTTCACTGGCAGGACAAATTTTGTATGTCTTTATGAACCTACCAACTCCTATTTGTACACATGCAATAAAAGCCTAGGACCAGTTTGTGATCATTTAACCATTTTTCTTCTGGGTAAGCAATATAATGAATAATAATTCTAAGAAGCTTACCTACTAGGGTTTGCAATGGCTCTACTATATTCTGTTATTTTAAATATTTGACTATGCTTTCTCTCTTGGGATGATGTAAATTTATATTTTAAATCTGGAAACACATTTATTACTAAATAATTAATTTATGAAAAAGTGGGTAGAATCACACTCCAACTTTATAAAGTATCCAGAATCACTAGCTATTTAAGAATAAACTTTATACTTTGTCTTCTAATAGACAGGGATACCCTATATTTGGTTTAAAGTGAATTATTTTATACTTATACATACTGTGACCTTTAATATTACTGAATGGTGCCTTTACCACTTACAAAAGAGGGCTAATGATATTTAGGAGCTAGGGTACTTAATATAGAAGATGACACTTCTTCACTGACCTTCTTGAATTGCTTATATAATCTTTTCCTTTGTCTGCCAGAGAAAATCCACTGCTCTTTCTGCCCTTTGGTTTGATAAAAAGTTAAAAAAAAAATCCTCACTAAGAAAAACATGAAATCTCAATCACATTCTCATTGTCAAGATGTCATCACACATAGAATTCATATAAAGTGCCTTAAAAATTATTTTTAAAGGAAATATCTTTCTTTTTTATTGTTTAAAGTATTACAAATAATAGTACACATGTCTCCTTTTTATTTCCTTCCCCTATTTGCCTTCCCCCCGTCAGCCTTCCCTACTCCTCAGTACATGCCCTCATCTGCCCCCCTCCCCACAATGTCTTGTATCCATTGATTGTGCTTATATACAAGCATACAAACCCTTTGGTTGATCTCTTACAACCCCAACCTCCCCTGCCTTCCCGCTGTAGTATGACAGTCTGTTCATTACTTCTTTGCCTCTGTATCTGTTTTTATTTCTCCCTGATTCTTTTCTTTAAAAACATCTTGCCTTTGCAGGCTAGAAATAAAACTATAAGAACAAAAAATGTTTGAGTCCCAATTTCAATGTCCAATAGTTCTGAGTCCCAGTTTCAAGATTATTAAATTCAGATTGTTCAACACACATTTATGTTTCCCTGATTAAAATTGTCTAGTTGAGTTGTCCATAAGCAAGAGAAAGTCCAGAAACTGTAGTGCCTGGTTCTGGTGTGATGACACTGAAGATCTCTCTGGCTTGTCACCCGAAAGTGTCACATCAGTGAAATTCTCCATTTTTAGATGATTTGCTCCTTCATGCATAACTTAATTTTTGGAAAATTAAAGAGAATTTAGTAAGCATGTATCAGAGTGCGTAGCCTGAGTTTGTAGTGCCTCATTCTGCCAACAGGATATGCTGGGAATTTGGAATAATTTAAAACGTCAGAATTTCTAGAGTATCTAATTTTGGGGCTATCTTTGGCAGCTAAGAGGCAGAATAAGAGCCAGGATTGGGACAATATTCTAGGCATGACTGAATTCATATTCAAGCCATTACATAAAGATCAATTTGTTCTTTATTGCTTAACCAGAACAGTAATTAGGAAAAGCTAGAATTTCTATGAACCTCATCAGAAGATATATTAAATAATGCATTGGGATAGCCTATCTGTATTCATACCAAGCTTCAAACGTCTTGCATTGTATTTAAAATAAACTGAAGCCAGTAGTTACATAAATATCTATCTGAAAATACTATGGAGTTCCTAGTGTTCTCAGCATAGCACTGGGAATTCCTATATTCCCTGCTACTAAGGGACTTTTAGTTTCATTGGGTGAATAGAACTGACTTTCTTCAAAGACTTGAATTTGTTTAGTATCTATATGTGCGGATACCAAAGAAAAGGAAGTTCATAAGTTCTAGAAGCAAGAGAAGAAAGCAATTCAGTAATAAAGATGCTGTGTAGAGCCCTGAATGTAATGAACATAGCCTGAAGATCAAAAATTGAGAAATCATTTTTCCAAAAATTGAAACACACAATTGGCATAATAATGACAGTTAACATTATTCAATACTTAATATTGTAAAGAAATTAAGACTGGATTCAGGAACCATAGGAAGAGGTTAAATTTGCAGTTCCACTGTACAGACAAGTTAATTAGCTTCTCTCTGCCTAAGGTGAATCATTTGTAATATAGAAATAACAGCACCAACTTGATAGGATCATTGTGAGAATTAACTGCATTAAAACACATGAGGTTCATTTATTAGTATCTGGCTCAGAATAACTGTACAGTAAATGTTAGTTCTTTTTAATAGTAATGGAACACTTACTTTGCTCCTGTCATGAACTTAAGCAATTTTCCATCTTTTATTTCATTTAATACTCACAAAGACCCTATGAGGTTTAGATAAGGAAATAGGAATAGAGAGATGAAGCAGCTTTCCCAAAGTTGCTGAAGTATGAGTAAAGACTTGGACTTAGTACAGATTGGTTGTTACAAAACAGTCATGGGGATGTAAAGTACAGCATGGGAAATGCGGTCAATAATATTGTGATAACTATGTATGGTGCCAGGTGGGTACTGGAAATATTGGGAAGGAGATACTTTGTAAAGTATATAATTGTGTAACAACTATGCTGAACATCTGAAACTAATACAAAATATTATTTAATGGCAACTGCAATTAAAAAGTAAAATTTTTAAAATAAGCTCTTCTTTAGCAGATTAAAAATAACACTTGGACTTAGGTAGTTTGGGTCGGGAGTCCAGCTATGCTACACTCCCACACTTTCCTAACTGCATCACTTCTTCCTGCCAAGTATTATTTTGCCCTAAGGACAGGATAGCTGCAAAATTTGAAACAACTAGATCTTACAGTTATAATCATTACTAATGGTGATCTTATTAATGTAACAGCTAAATAGCTAGATTTCTGTTGGTTACATGGATACTCATGTTATGAATGACCCTGCTTTGGATTAAATCCACACTTAAGTAAATATATTTAGGATGTTCAGGCTATTATATAAAAATCGAGGTGATTTACTTTTATAAATGGTAAATATTTTATTTAACTGGCTACATAGATTCTATTTTTACACAGAAGCAGCTCTTAAGTATCTGTCACAGTGGGGAAAGTTTTTGGCCAGAATGAATCAAGATAGAAATTCACCTAGACAATAGGTAACCTATAACATCCCTTAGCCAAAGAAGTCAGAGGTCATGTCCAAGGGAGTCAAAGGGAAAGCAGAGCAGACGTATTTTGAGGTCCAAGCCATGACAACAGTCAGAAGGTTAGCCAAAGCAGTCATGAAGAGAATCCTATTGAGCCCATGAAAATAATTTACAGACACTTCAGAGTCTTAAAAAGCAGCTGCAAGAACTGAAGAAAAGGGGGAGAGGTTAAGGAGGTCAACGGAAGAAATGATAAATAAAAACTGTAGCCAGAGCAGAGCCTCAAACTCTGAACAACATGACCTCAGATTCCAGGCAAATGGTGAGCCTCGGTGAGAGCCATCACTGACTTGCCCATCAAAGGGAGTGAAGTGGAAATGGAACCAGTGATCCTGATGGGACCAAGACAGGTGTCTTCAACGCACCTACCAGAGATCCCAGTGTGAAAATATTGTACTGAGGAAAAAGACTAAACCACCTAGGGAGCATATGGTAAATACTGAACAAAGGAAAAAACAGCAAGTGTTGAAATATGTGAGCTCTTAAAAGAATATAATGCAGCATTTTTACAAATGCATTGACTTTCAAAAAATTAACTTTCAAAGGCTGATGCTTTTATATATTTGTAAAAGACCTCTCATATGTCACATCTTTGCTTTTTCCATCCATGGTGGAACGAACATTTGGGGCTCTTCCATGCTGGCAATGGTGGTCTCCAAATAATTCAATCTTGGAATTGTCACCATTTTGTCTGTCAGAAATAATTGAGCAACTGACAATCATCTTACATTTTGATCTTACTAGTTTATAAAATGAGCGGACAATAAAGTATTTGATACTATTAATTAAACCTCCAGATGTCATGAACTTATATCTGAGAGAAAGATGGAAGGATCATTAGGTGTACTAGAAGTGGCAAACCTTCTATTTCACTTGAAGACATATTAGACATGGAATAGTAAAATATTTAAGAGAACATGTATACAATACTGAAAATATATCCTGGATGATCACATCTAAGAACAAAAATAATTTTTTTTTCATTTCTAGATACAATATTCTCAACCCATCTCTACTCACCCCTATCCTGTGCTCTTTCTCCAAACACACATGCAGAATCAAGTGGACTCTCTCATACACAACAATAATATGGAATATTTAAATGTATTTCACATAAAAATTAGGGGGTAGTCTATAACCAATAAACACATGTGTGCACACACACACACACACACACACACATTATGTTAGAAATACTAACAACTACCTCCACTCTGAGTCATAAAAACAACTTTGGAATTCTATGTTGCCATTAAAAAGAAGGAATTCTCACCATTTGCAGCAACCTGGATGGAACTGGAGAGCCTTATGCTTAGTGAAATAAGCCAGTCAATGAGGGTGAAGCATCACATGATCTCACTCATTGGTGGATAATAAAGAACATTATAAACTGATGAACAAAAGGATAGATATAGAGGCAGTAAAGCTTCAAACAGACTGTGAAATTACAGCAGGAAGATTAAAGTTAGGTGAGGTAGATAAGAGATCAATCAAAGGACTTGTATGCATGCATATAAGCATAACCAATGAACATAGACACTGGGGGGGGGG
>PVJN01021815.1:0-34175 GCA_004026805.1 Lasiurus borealis
GCTATTTTTTTGTTGATTAGAAGTTTATGGCTGGAGCGGGGGTGGGGTGGGGTGGGGGTGGGGGTAGGGGGTGGGGGAGGGGGAGGAGAGAGAGGAGAACAAGTTGGGGGGGGGGATGTTATTACTCATCACAGCCAGCATTTCTACAAAATAGCATGTGTTAGATTCAGCAACATTTATGGACTACCGGTTTTTATCTGATCCCAATTTCTTTATTTTTAAATTTTATTTTGTTGTTTAAAGTATTACACATAGTAGTACATATATATCCTTTTATTTCCTCATTGACCTTCCCCCAGCCTCCCCTACCCCCATCACATGCCCTCATTCCCACTCTCCCTCATGTCTTATGTCCATTTGTTGTGCTTATATGCATGCATATATATCCTTTGGTTGGTCTCTTCCCCCTGCCCTTCCCCTATACTCTCCATCCTTCCCACTATAAATTGACAGTCTGTCTGATGCTTTACTGCCTATGTATCTATCTTTTTGTTCATAGGTTATAATGTTCTTTATTTTTCATAAATGAGTGAGATCATGTGGTATTTTTCTTTCATTGCCTGGATTATTTCACTTAGCATAATGCTCTCCAGTTCCATTTATGCTGCTGAAAATGGTAGGAATTCCTTCTTTTTTATACTGGCGCAGTCCATTGTGTAGATGTACCATAATTTTCTAATCTACTCATCTGCTGATGGGCATTTAGGCTGTTTCCAAATCTTAGCTATGGTGAATTGTGCTGCTATGAACATAGGGGTGCATATATCCTTTCTGATTGGTGTTTCTTGGGATTTATTTCTAGAAGTGGAATTACTGGGTCAAATGGGAGCTCCATTTTTAGTTTTTTAAGGAAACTTCATACTGTTCCCCACAGTGGCTGCACCAGTCTGCATTCCCACCAGCAGTGCACAAGGGTTCCTTTTTCTCCGCATCCTTGCCAGCACTTGTCGTTTGTTGATTTGTTAATGATAGTCATTCTGACAGGTATGAGATGGTACCGCATTGTCGTTTTGATTTGCATCTCTTGGATAATTAGTGACTTTGAGCATGTTTTCATATGTCTCTTGGCCTTCCTTGTGTCTTCTTTCAAAAAGTTTCTATTTAGGTCCGTTGCCCATATTTTTTATTGGATCGTTTATCTTCCTTTTATTAAGTTGTATGAGTTCCCTGTAAATTTTGGAGATTAAACCTTTATCAGAGATAACATTTGCAAATATGTTCTCCCATACAGTGGGCTTTCTTGTTGTTTTGTTGATGGTTTCTTTTGCTGTGCAAAAATTTATTTTGATGTAGTCCTATTTATTTATTTTCTGTTTAGTTTCCATTGCCCCAGGAGCGGTATCAGTGAAGAAATTGCTTCGACATATGTCTGCAATTTCTTTGCCTGTGGATTACTGTAGTATTTTTATGGTTTTCCATCTTATGTTTAAGTCCTTGATCCCTTTTGAGTTTATTTTTATGTATGGTGTAAGTTGATGGTATAGTTTCATTATTTTGCATGTATCTGTCCAATTTTCCCAACACCATTTATAGAAGAGACTGTCTTGACTCTATTGTACATTCATGCCTCCTTTGTCAAATATTAATTGAATATAGTGGTTTGGGTCGATTTCTGGGTTCTCTATTTTATTCCATTAGTTGATATGTCTTTTCTTGTGCCAGTACCAGGCTGTTTTAAGAAAAGTGGCTTTGTAATACAGCTTGAAATCTGGTATTGAGATCCCACCTACTTTGTTCTTCTTTCTTAGGATTACTATGGTTATTTAGGGTCTTTTTTTATTCCAGATGAAGTTTTGGAGCATTTTTTTTCTAGTTCTGTGAAATATGCCATTGGTATTTTAATGCATTAAATCTGTAGATTGCTTTGGGAAGTATGGACATTTTAATGATGTGGATTCTACCAATCCATGAACATGGTATGTTCTTCCATCTGTTTACATCTTCCTCTATCTCTTTTTTCAGTGTCCTGTAGTTTTCCGCATTTAGGTCTTTTACTTCCTTAGTTAATTTTATTCCTAGATATCTTAATTATTTTGGTGTGATGGTAAATGGGATTGCTTTTTTACTTTCTTTTTCTGTAAGCTCACTATTGGTATATAGAAATGCCATAGATTTATTTTAAAATATATTTATATATTTTACTGATTTTTTAGAGAGAGGGAGAGGGACAGAGAGCTAGAAACATCAATGAGAGAGAAATATTGATCTGCTGCCTCCTGCACATCTCCCACTAGGGATGTGCCCATAACCAAGGTACATGTCCTTGACCGGAATCGAACCCAGGACCTTTCAGTCCACAGGCTGATGCTCTGTCCACTGAGTCAAACCGATTTTGGAAATGCCATGGATTTCTTGGCATTAATTTTGTATCCTGCTACATTGCCGAATTCATTTATTAAGTCTAATAGTTTTTTGATGGAGTCTTTAAGGTTTTTCATGTACAATATCATGTCATCTGCGAATAAGGAGAGTTTTACTTCTTCTTTTCCAAGTTGGTTGCCTTTTATTTCTTCTTGTTGTCTAATCGCAATGGCTAACACTTCCAATACTGTGTCAAACAGGAGTGGTGAGAGTGGGCCTACCTGTCTTGTTCCTATTTTTAGGGGAAATGGTTTTAGTTTTTGCCCATTGAGAATGATGTTGGCTGTAGGTTGGTCATATATGGCTTTTATTATGTTGAGGTATGACAATCTATTCCCACTTCGCTGAGAATTTTTATTAAAAAAGGGTGTTGGATTTTGTCAAATGCTTTTTCTGCTGACCCCAATTTCTTCCTCTTAATTCTACCTTGTTGGATCCTAAGTGTTGCAGATTCTGTTGATGGTTCACCCTTACCCCTCTGGCCCTGTTTGAGTTCACGTGAAGCTGATGTAGGATAGTCCATGGGCACACCAGCAGGTTCCTGTTTCACATGCCCGGTATTCCCTGCTTCTCTTCCTGAAGGTTTTCTCCTATTCTACAAGAAATTATCAGATCGCTTATGGCATTATGAAAGTGCTGGCTATTTAAGGCTCCCAGGGGCATCTCTCAACCACTGAGATGAGAGCCAATGGACAAATACCAGAGCTCCCCCATCCCTCCACAGGAGAATTCCGAGATGTGTTCTCCATAGCCCTCCCGAGAGTTCTTAGCCGAATTGATTCATAGTGGACTTCCCTGCTCATTGATTTACTGACTTTTCTCCTTTCCCAGTCTTACTTTCTTCACTGTCTCACTTGAACTTCCAGTAATACCTGCCAAATAAGCCACCTATACCAAATTCCTTGTGTTGGGGAGGGCGGGGCCATGGTGAGAGAGCTGCTTTTGGTGGTGGTGGTAGAGGGTTGAAGGGATGGGACAGAGAGGAGGCAGAGGGAATCTAAGATAGGAAATTATTTTCTAAGCTACCTCAAAATCTTTTGAGAAAAATGAGTGTAAATAATTAAATTAAATATAAGTTCATATGTTCATTATCTCTAACACATGCACATAGGACACACATTATCTCTAATCCTAAAGTGGATAGCTCCATTTTTCAGATGGTAAAACTGAGAATAAAAGACATTAAAAGAATTGCTCAAGATAATATAACCAGAAGGAAATAAGATGCAAGTCCATAATTGTCATCAATATTCTCCTGCCTCCTGTTCTCCATTTTCTTTCGGGTGAAAGATTTTCTCTAATGGACAGTAGTAGATTTCTGAATTGCCCTGTTTGCTTATCTATATTTTGAATGGGGAGAATTTCCTGCCAATTGAACTTCAAGTTGTAGGTAAAAAAAAAAACCTATCTTATGTGGTCTCCTAGCAACAATTTGTGAGACACTTTAAAGCAATTATTCTTCTCAAGCACGTTTCCAAACGTTGAAGCAGATTCATTCACTTCGATCATTAAAATTCCCAAGAACATTCATTGTGGAACGCATAGCTCTGGTAATTATAAGCTTGTCAACAGGTTGCTTAGTGAGCTGAGAGAGAAGACAGACCACATTCCTCTCGAGGAGCTGAGCCCTTTGTCTCCAGACTAGAAGGGCAGGACAGATCCACTGTTCTCCAAAGAAGTCTTAATTGACTTGTGGAGTATGGCAGGGGGTGGAATATTTAAACCCAAGATAGCCATCTGTGAAACGTCAAGCCCATGGCAACATTGAATACTGAAGGCCCAAGTCCCCCAAGCAGGCTGATTTCTGCTCCTCCTCCTCTGAGCCCAACCTGAAACCAGCCCTGTCTGGATGTGAATAATCAAAGCCATGCAGGAGACCTATCTCCTCCCTTAACATAGTCCCTTAAAAATGCAGTCCTTCCCTAAATTGGCTGCCAATTTGTGCTTTTTTCCTTTGTCTTCTTCTAAGATTTCTCTTTTATTTGTATCCTTTGTAAAATGTTTTAGTGTACATTTTGGAGAGGAAAAAAACAGTTTGGAGGAGGATCTAGATAGCTGGTGGTCACACTGTTGGCTTAGCAAACGGAAATGCCAATTGAGCAAGTTAGAGAGTTGTCCAAATGAGCTGCAGTGGGGGAGGCAAAGACCTGACTCTGAATCCTCTGGTGAGAACATCACAACCAGGATGGTGATTTTGGGCCCAAGTTAATAACCTTGGGAAGTTTTAGAAGAGGGGAAGATTGGCTTGCTTTCTTATCTAGGCAATGACTCTAAAAAACATTTTTTGAACCCTTTTAGAATGACAGAAGAGTTTCTGTATGTCCATATACCCTTTATCTAGCTTTACCTAATGCCAACATCTTACACAACAATGGTACACTTATCAAAGTTAAGAATCTGTTGTACATTAGGTGTCCTTATGGAGGGAAATTGTATAAACTCCAAGCTGATGAAGCTGGATGTGTGTACCACCATACATCCAGCTTCATCAGCTTGGGGCTTATACAATTTTTCTCCCAAACTATAGATTTTGCAAGATCTGACCCACCTTGCAGGTTGAGGGAGACTGGTTCAAATAAGCACTTATGTAAATTGGTCAATGCTCTCTTCACCCTTCTCACGCCCACCACACACACACACACACACACACACACACACACACACACACACACAGGGGAAGGTATGGCACTCTAGATTGCCTGGATCCTGAGGTGAGGGTGGGGCCAAAAATAGAACTGTCTTCTCCCTGAGGCTTGGGGTAAAGTTCTGGATGAAGAATAAAAGAATCAAGGGGGAGGCTGGAGGCTAACATCTGCCCCAAACCTGTTATGAGAGCATCATAGGCTTGAATTTGGTATCAGTCACTGAATAATAGAGACAGGTGTGCCTTCCATACATAGGGAAGTAGGAAAAGCAAAGACAAAGTGGACCAGAAGTGTAGAATGGTACTTGGGACAAACCATAGGGATAATGGTCTGTCTACTTCTTTGCCTGAGTTTGTGTGGAGTTGTGTGGGTAGATGTATCACTTAAAGGAATTAGAGATATATGGATTAAAATGATTTAAGAGTTAGGTTAGTGAACATATCATTTATTGCTAACTTTTTATCCTGAGGTGAGGGTGAGGCCAAAAATAGAACTGTCTTTTACCCTGAGACTTAGGGTAAAGTTCTGGATAGAAAATAAGATAGTCATGGGAGAGGAGACTACCCAAAAAGAGTGTATTAAATGACAATAAGAATTTTTTATTCCTCATAATACCTGTTGGTCAGGAATTCAGGAGTGGCTTAGTTGGGTAGTTCTGGCTCAAACTCACTTGTGAAATTAATGTCAAAATGTTGGCCAAAACTGCAGTCATAAGAAGGCTTGACTGGGGCTGGACAATTTGCTTCTGAGATGGCTTACACATGTGATGACAGGTTGATGCTGGCTGTTGGCAGGTGGCCAGTTTCACCCCATGGGTCTCTCTATAGGGCTCCTTGAGTGTTTACATGACATCATGGTAGCTTCTCCCAGAATAAACGATCCAAGAGAACAAAGCAGAAATCCAGTGTCTTTTGTGATCTCACCTTGGAAGCTACAGTCTGTCCTGTCTGCCGCATCCTGTGGTTATGAAGGTCAGCTGTATTCATTGTGGGAGGGACTATCCAAGGATATGAATATCAGAAGGCCATCTTGGGAGCTGACTATCACATAACTTCTAGCTTTTAGGATAATTTCATTCAAGTTTTAAAAAAGCGTATTTTAATTATACCTTTAAAGCAAGTTGGTAGATTGGTGAAAACCAAATAGGTATCCCTGATAAGATGAAATTCACATGGGGACCTGAAGGAAATGTCAGTGATGGGAGAGAGTGTTGAGAGATGAGGTCAAAGCCGTGTGTGTGTCAGGAGGTGGGAGGGTACAGATCATGTGTTGGCCACTGTAAGAACCTTAGTATTTTATCCTTTCCGTATTATCAGGAGCCTTGTAGGAAATACATGCTTGAGTTCTTCTGTCTTCCTTTCTCTCTCTCACCTGTCCAGTTGAAATGACAGATAAGATTTTGGGAAGCTGTGAGGGAAGGAGATCAGAAAGTGTGAGACAGAGTAGAGGACCTGGTAGAGTTTAATAGTAGAAGTCATTATTATTGGTCCTTTTCTTGTACACATTTTATTTCTGAACTTGAGATCAGATTCTCTCTGTAATTTTGTATTAACTTTTCATAATTATTTAACTAGGTCATTAAGAAACTTTTTCTTTTTAAATATATTTTATTGATTTTCCACAGAGAGGAAGGGAGAGGGACAGAGAGCTAGAAATATCAATGAGAGGGAGATATCGATCAGCCGCCTCCTTGCAGGCCCTCCACTGGGGATGTGCCCGCAACCAAGATACATGCCCTTGACCGGAATCGAACCTAGGACCTTTCAGTCCGCAGACCAATGCACTATCCACTGAGCCAAACTGGTTTCAGCAAGAAACTTTTAATATGTTATTATCCTTTTTTTAAATCTTCACCCAAGGATATTTTTTTCCATTGATCTTTAGAGAGAGAGAGTGGAAAGGAGGAGAAGGGAGAGAGAGAGAAACATTGATATAAGACACATTTGCTGATTGCCTCCCCCACAAGGAGGATGGAACCTTCAATTGAAGTACATGCCCTTGACCAGGAATCAAACCCAAGACCCTTTGGTGGTTCGAAGGCCTCATATCCTAACCACTGAGCCAAACCAGGCTTAATGTATTATTTTAAAAGATGGATATATATAGTTCTTCTTTTTCTGTACATGCTCACTAAAAAATTAAACACTCTAGAATTATATTAAGGAGAAAGAAAAATCCTCCCAAATACCACTTCCTAACCATTATTGATGGTATAATTTATATTTTGCAGATATTTTTCTATATATTTGTAATTTTGTGTAGAAAATGCTTATAGATATTTTGAAATGTTCTGTAATTGGTTTTACTTAAATATCACTATCATGAGCATTTTTCATTGTTAGTGAATACCTGACAGGAAATATTTTTTTCTGATTACAAAAATAATACTTTTAAAAAAGTATCGTTTTTATGATTATATAGTATTCCATCATATGGACACCATTATTTATTTAATAGTTACCTTGTTATTTCCACTATTTTGTTATTATGAACAATTCTGTGAGAATTACATTGGTAATTTCCCTCTGTTTCTAATCCTCAACTGTAAGTATTAGAATTTCCATGTCAGGCTTTTATAATTATGTAATATGTATTTGCTATTTTCTCCCCCATCACTATTTTATGCATTATAAAAAGAGTAATAGGCCTCACCGTATTTTTTTCTTAAAAATACTTAATAAAAAAACACACACATTGTAACAATGGTGTAAAATTTTAAAATATGAATAAAAATCACAGTCCCTTCACCATAATAAATCAACTTTAGTTTTCCATATTCTCATTTAATCCTTTTCAATTTACATATATATTTTTAGATTAGGGCTGGGCAAACTATTTGTTGGATCAGCTAGTGGTGTTTTAGGATTTGTACGTCACACAGTCTTTGTTGAAATCACTCACCTCTGCTACTGTAGGAGGAAAGCAGCCAGAGACAGTATATAAATGAATGAAAATGGCTGGACCCAATAAAACTTTATATATAAAAGTAGGAGGCCATGGCCAACCTGTGTTTACTGACCCTGTTTTAGATAATTGTTCTTATGATTTAGATGAAATTATTTGACCATTCATGAACCAAACTTCTAACTTTCTGAAGTTGTTCTTAAACTTTTAATTATTTAATTTCATTTACTAGAGGCCTGGTGCACAGAATTTGTGCATGGGGGGAGAGGTGTGTCCCTCAGCCCAGCCTGCTCCCTATCCATTCTGGGTAGGATCAGGCCTAAACAGGCAGTCGGACATCCCTCTCACAATCCAGGACTGCTGGCTCCCAACTGTTTGCCTGCCTGCCTTCCTGATTGTCCCTAACTGCTTCTGCCTGCCAGCCTGATTGATGCCTAACTGCTCCCCTGCCAGCCTGTTTGCCCCTAACTGCTCGACCCTGCAGGCTTGATCACCCCAACTGCCCTTCCTTGCAGGCCTGGTCCCTCCCAACTGCCCTCCCCTGCTGACCATCTTGTGTCCACATGGGGGCAGGATCTTTGACCACATGGGGGCAGCCATCTTGTGTGTTGGAGTGATGGTCAATCTACATATTACTCCTTTATTAGATAGGATAGAGGATATAAGCCTGGTGCATGTGTGGGGGCCAGCTAGTTTGCCCTGAAAGTGTGTTCTGGATCAGGATAGGTGTTCCTTTGAGGCATGGGGTGGCCTGGTTGAGGGGCCTATGATGGTTTGCATGCTCTTAGCACCCCCGCTCCCCCACAGCGACCCAAGCAGAGGCCCTGGTATCTGGGATTTATTTATCTTCTATAATTGAAACTTTGTAGCCTGGAGCAGAACCAAGCTTCCTGTTGGCTCCGTAGTGGCAGCCATTTCTGTTGGGATTTATTTATCTTCTATAATTGAAAATTTGTAGCCTTGAGTGGAGGCCTGGGCCGGCCAGGGTGTTTGGAAATCTTGGCTTCCTCCATCGCTGGGGAAACCCAAGCCTTCTTCCTGCTCACTCTGTGGCCACAGCCATCTTGGTTGGGGTTAATTTGCATACTTGCTCCTCATTGGCTGGTGAGTGTAGCGGAGTGATGGTTGACTTGCATATTACTCTTTTATTAGATAGGATTGTTATTTTTCCCCAAATCTTTTCAACCATCCTAAAAGTATGAAGCTGAAATTCCCATGATGATTTGCTATAATATAATGAATTCAATAAATTTACTGATTATAAAAAAAACAGAACATTTCTTTTCAATGGGCTTCAATATTGGCTCTTCAAAGAAAAATATTAATGTATAACCCGACACCAGAGCATGAGTTATGATTTTATTCTGTCTTGATTTATGAGCTTACTTTTTGAGATTATGTTAGTGAAAAAGATAATACAACCCTAGCCGGTTTGGCTCATTGGACAGAGCATTAGATAAATATATATATATCTAAATCAATTACAGAACACTGCAGGGTCATGTGTTCCATTCCAGTTAAGGGCATTTACCTTGGGTCCAGGCTCGATTCCTGACCCTGGTCAGGGTGCATGTGGGAGACAACCAATTGATGTGTCTCTCTCACATCGATGATTCTCTCTCTCTGTCTCTCCACCTCCCTTCCACTCTCTCTAAAAATCAATGGAAAAATATCCTCAGGTGAAGATTAACAACATCAAAGATTACCTCTAGTTCCACTACCTAATGGGTACATTTCTAGATCTTATCTACCTGCAAATGTATTTTTACGTGGCTGTAGTTATGTACAACTGTCCTTTAAAATATATTTTATATTTACTATAATGAACAAATATTCAAAGCTATATAAGTTGGGCCATAGTTTTTATCTTCTAAAGGAATTTCAAACTGTTTTTACATTATTCAAGGCAGCTCCCTCTCCATCATTCTAAGGCATCTTAACCCAATCAAGTTTTTTATTTGTGTATTTTCACTTTATACTATGAAAAAATTTAAACAAACAGAAAAATTAAAAGATTAGAGCAATGAATAACTACATACTCACCATCTACATTCAGCAATTGATACTATTTTACATCTACATAATTTTTTCTTAGTCATTTGAAATGAAAGAGGAGATATCATATTTTACTCCTAAATTCTACAGCACATATCTCCTAAGAATAAGGTTGTTTTTCTATATAACCACAATACTGATATCACATTTAAAATAACTAATAATAATCTCTAATATCATCTGATGTCGAGTCCACATTCTCATTTTCTCAGTTGCTTCCAAAACATCTTATAGAATTCCATTTGGAACCAGGATTCAAGGTTTATATATTGCATTTGTTAATTTGTCTTTTGTATGTCTTGTAATCTAGAAGATACCCCTGACATTTTTCACCTTTACAATGACTCTTTGAAATGCCCAGGATACTTATCTTTATTCTACAGTCTGGGTTTGTCTGATTGTCTCCTCATGGTGTCATTGAGACTTTATCTCCTCGGCTTGACATACACTATCCACTAAGTCTAAAAATGAACTAGATTCAGGTTAAGCCTAAATTGATAAAAATATTTCACCATTTCTTCACTCCTATCAACTTTGATTCATTAGACATTCCCTTATATATAAAAATATGTTCCATTTGTTGTGATAGACAAGATCTGCTTTGGAATCAGAGAGGCTTTGCTGCTGGAAACCTTGGGAACATTATTTAATTTCTTCGCGCCTCAGTGAAAAGGGGACTGGAAGACACTCGATAAATGCTTGCTCTCTTCATCTCCTCTGTAGGTTCTTCTGGATTTCACCAAGTACCACGAGGATACGGGATGGGACAGCAATAGGTTTACAGCTGTTCGTATGAAAAATAATACAATAATTAATAAATGACAATATACATAAATCCCGTGTTTCGCCCACTCACAACTGGAAACCTACTTTTGTCCCAGCCCATAGATACCTCAAGCACGTTTGAAGAGCTCACGATGCCTAAGTGAGACAGCAGCAGCAAGATGGCAATCATTTCAGCCGAGACCGTATCATCATAATGCAATATTAGCCACTGTGATCTTCTGTCATTTCCTTCCTGGAGAGTTATGGCTCTGGCATTGAGGATTTAAGACCTACAGCCGGAACGCTACTTACTACAAATCTCTTGCAAAGCTGCTGCAATAAATCTCGTAGAGGAAAGTCATTGCATAAAACATCCCCAACTCCAGGGAGCTGGCCATTTATTTTCCTAGAAAAGAAGGGCTGTGATGAGAGACACTCCATGCTCCTTTAACTCCATGGAACAGCACCCAACAAAGCATTCATCATGGAAAGTTGAGTGATTGGCCCAATGAGACCAGCTGGGAAAGGAAGATGGAAAGGGAGGTACCCCCACCCAAGGCCTGCTCAGGGATTTCCTCTTAGCCTGAGGATTGGCTCTGCAGAGAATCAGCACAACTGAAGGTGTGCTTCCTGAAGACAAACTACCTTCAGAGGGGTAGTGGTCTAAACCTGGCCCAATCTACTACATCCGTTTCTTTTGTCTGCATAGTGTGTCAAGTGTTTTTATTTAAATCTCAACATTTAAAAATGGAAAATTTCACAAAGGAAGATTAAATCCATAATCCTGGAGTCTCTAAACAAATGAGAATATCTGACAACAGTGGGTGAGATGCCTGCATTCCTGCCTTTCTTTAGACAGTACGCATGTTCCAGTGTGCCACACTGCCTCCCCTTCTGCCGTACCTGCCCTTTAGGCAATGGAGTTTGCAATCCCTATACTAATCCATCACCCTGGAGTCCATTCTCTCATGCTTTACTTCCACTGTTCTTCTTTCAGAGGTGAACTTACTGAATAGAAAACACAGATGGATGTTGATGGAAGGAGATTTTACTTGGGATAGTGAACACAATACAATATAGAGATGATGTGTTATAGAATTGTATACCTATAATTTAGGCAATTTTATTGTCATGCCAATAAATTCAATAAAAATACAATAAAAAAGAAAGAAAATGCAATTGACTGATCCTTCTTAACGCATGATCTCATGTACATTCAGAAGGTATTTCTAACATGGCAGGGAAGCAACGCAAATCTGATCTTTTTCTCACCCTGCGATGTTGTCCAACTTGCTCATTTTCTTTTGAAACTGCTCAAAATTTGTTCATTGCCAATGGCCATAACAGGATCTCCCACTTTTGGTGAGGACTAATGTAGTAATGTATATGAAGTGGCTGACACTCTCTTAATGCACTCCCTTTCTCCGTTTCTTTGCTTTATTCTCTTTAAAGGTGCCCCTTTCTTCAACATTCCACAGATGTCGATGTTCTTCAGGGTTCTAACCTTGACCTGACCTCCGCCTCAATTTACACTTTTCTCAGACTCTTAAATTGATAAGTAGATATTAGCACAATATGATTTTCTGGTGATTTTCCCCCCACTTATCACTGCATTTCATAAACTTTTTTCCTCCGCTGGGACACTGTCTTCAAAATAAACATTTAATGGCTGCCCAACAGTCCATTGGATGAATAGATTATAATTCCTTGAATATTGGACATGTAAGCTATGATAATTTTGAAAGGCAAGGATGCCAAGTATGTTTTTTCATACCTGGCATTTTTCTGCTTTGGGGTTATTTCTCAGTATAGTCTCATTTTTTTCCTAGCAGACTCTACCTCCCTTTTGGCCTTTTCTTCTCCTCCCCTCTCTCTCTTCCTCAGTGCCCTCCTGTGTCCAGAGACTTAAGAGTGTTTCCTCTGGTGTCCATCTGAAGATGAGAGGCTGTGGTATCAATAAAGAAAGTTGTAATGTGCTTTGAACATTTACTTGTCAGCAAGGCCCTAAATAAGTCCACTGTCCATTAGGAACCGAGGACCAACAGCTTAATGTGTAACTATCCTGCACATGGGTTTAGAAAAATGAATGCCTGGGATCTGTACAAGTATGTGACACCTCGGTGGGGCTGTGTCTTCCAAAGCGGGGATAGTTTGTCTTCTGTACTCATACAAAAAGTCCGGAGAAAACTGCATCTGGATCAAAGCAGGAATAAGTCCCATGCAGCTGAGAGAAAATGTTATTTTGGAAGTAAAGGACGAAATGTTGGATCCAGTTAATGAATTTTAAGTGTCTGCTATGTGCTAGGCATATTGACTAGACAGTGTCACTGGTCCGGGGCAGCTTGGCTCCTGAGTGGAAATGCGTGATAAAAGTAGGAAACACAGAGTCAGCTCTGATAGGGAAAGAGGGCGCAGCCTCAGACCTAGGGAAGGCTGCCAAAAAGGAAGTAGTGGGTAAATGGAGATGTGTGACAATGTGGGCATTGGTAACTCAGTGAGTGGCTAGATGGCTGTGCTGGGACCCCGCTTCTCCTTACGGGGTGGTGTCCCACCTGGAGTCGCCCGGATAAATGAATGAAGACAAACAACAATCCTACACAAAGTGTTTTGGGAGACTTTATGGCCCATGTGAAGCCAGCTGGCGGCACCGAGCAAAGCAGGCAATGAAACGTCTCAGAGTCGGCTCAAAGTAACAAGCCTTTTTCCACCAAGTTTTTATAGGTTAATTCCTTTTCCCTCATTGTGCTATCTTCTCCACTCTCCACCAGATTTAGCATCCCCTTCCTGCTGTAGATTAACAGCCGTGTCCTATAAGTGGGACCGTTACTGAGAGAGGCAGAGAGAGGAGCATTTGCTATTTCTCCCTGCACATCCCATTCACGTGCTTTTTCTCTTGTGACTGGTTGGTAACTTGGATCCCAAGGAGTCAGTAAGGGTATCCAGCCTCTCCTGACATCTTGGAACCAAAGATATTACTTAAATGAACTCAATTTTTCACCGAATTTCAATAGCCACACCCCATAAATCTTAAATAACAAGAGAGAAGTAAAGCTTCCTAACTAGTTAACAAAGTTTTGTAAAAAAAAATTGTCTCCAGTCCAGAGAGGAGACACATCCTTCCGCTGCTTCCATTCTTTAGGATGGAAACATGCAGCCTGTCTGAGAAAGTAAGGAAAGGCAGGTTTCAAGTTCTCTATCTTACAGGCTGCGACAGTGCAACTAAATAAACCCAGTTTTTCTTAGGTTTTCTCTTTTTAGCCCAAGTAAAATCTGTGATCTAAAAGCAATAAAACATAGAGGGAGAATTTGGGTTGCTTTGTACTTTTTAAAAATTTATTTTCTTTTTTTTTTTTTATAGGTTAATTCCTTTTCCCTCATTGTACTATCTTCTTCACTCTCACCAGATTTAGCATCTCCTTCCTGTTGTAGACTAACAACCATGTCTTATAAGTGGGACCATCACTGAGAGGCAGAGGGAGAAGCATTTGCTATTTCTCCCTGAAGAGCCCATTCACATGCTCTTTCTGACTAGTTGGTCAGTTACAGTTAATAAGTAATAATAGCCAAAACCGGTTTGGCTCAGTGGATAGAGCATCGGCCTGCACACTGAAGGGGTCCCAGGTTCGATTCCGGTCAGGGGCATGTACCTTGGTTGCGGGCACATCCCCAGTTGGGAGCATGCAGGAGGTGGCTGATCGATGTCTCTCTCTCATCGATGTTTCTAACTCTTCATCCCTCTCCCTTCCTCTCTGTAGAAAATCAATAAAATATATCTTAAAAATAAATAAATAATATATTTGTCTCAGGTGTACAGCATAATGACTAGACATGTATATAACTTACAAACCCACCTGGCACCGTACATAGGTATTACAATATTATTGACTATATTCGTTATATTGTACTTTACCATCCCCATGACTCTTTTATAATTAATAATTGTACTTCTTAATCCCTTCACTTTTCACCCAGTCCTCCAACCCCCTCCCCCTCTGGCAAACATCATCCTGTCTATGAGTCTGTTTCAATTTTGTTCATTTGTCTTGTTCTTTACGTTCCACTTATTAGTGAAATTATATGGTATTTGTCTTCCTCTGACTGACATTTCGTTCAGCATAATACCCTCTGGGTCCATTATGTTGTCACAAACGGTAAAATTTTGTTCTGTTTGTGGCTGAGTAGTATTCCATTGTATATATGTATAACAGCTTTTCAATCCACTTGTCTGTTGATGGGCATTTGGGTTGCTTCAGGGCTATTGTAAACATTTCTGCAATGAGTGTAATGCTGCAATGAGCATAGCGTTGCATATATTCTTTCGAAATAGTGTTTTGAATTTCTTTGATATTATGCCCAGAAGTGGAATCGCTGGGTAAATGATAGCTCCAATTTTAATTTTTTAAGGAAACTCCATACTGTTTCCCACAGTGATTGCACCAATCTGCATTGCCGCCAACAGTGTACAAGGGTTCCTCTTTCTTCACATCCTCACCAACATTTGTCATTTGTGGGTTTATTGATGATTGGCTGTTTTCTCTTTTTTTAAGCCTCATTGATTTTTAGAAAGAGGGAGAAAGAGTAAGAGAAAGGGAGAAACAGAGAAACATTGGTGTGAAAGAGTAACACCAATAAGGTGCCTCCTGCAGGTACCCCAACTGGGCCCGGGAATCAAACTCACAACCTTTTTCATATACTGGGTGACGCTTCAACCGAGTCACTCCGGCCAAGGCTGTCTGCTTTTTCATTCTGAAGCCCTGAAAGGTTCATTTTCTTCCAGGGAACCTGGAAAAGAGAACAGTTAACTATCTGTCACAGGAAATAAAACTCTGATCTGAAGTCAAATTTCAGAAACACCCAGGAAAGCATGTAAACCTAGGGAAATCCCAGTTCAGCTGCTCCCTGGCACTCAATAGCTCTTTACAAACACTCCTGTCTTTTTTTTCCCCTTGATTAAAGTGGCTGTAGCATGTTTATGGCTTGACTGTAGAAAGGCTTAGTTTCCTGGATCTCGCCTCCTAGCCAGCCACACCCACTGTTGCCACCCACTGGCAAATGTGAACGCAATCAACTTCTGACCTACAGAACTCTGAGCTAACAAATGGGTGTTGCTTTAAGCTACGCGTTTCGCAGTTTGTTACACAGCAGTAGAAAACGAGTACACCTCCTTTCCTCTTCCATTCCTCAGGAAAACGCCCAGAGAAGACCCATTACTCAGCTGGACACTAGGAAAAAAAGAGACTCTCCAGAACAGAGCACCATACTGCCCTCTGGTGCAGCACTCTGACAAAGCAGGCATGTGCAAGTCACCACTCCCTTTCTGAGAAAAGCATCTAGGGCTTCCTGGTTCATAAACTGTGGAAATATGGATGCCGACCTAGGGCAGGAGTCTCTTCTTTTTAGGATAAAGCAGATCCAGCTGACAGTTTCACCGCCTCCAAATTTCCCTAAAACACGCAGCGAGAAACCTATTGCACACAAGTCACAGCACAGGAACAAAAACAGGGAAAGAGAAAGAGCTTATGAGGAGAACAATAACAGGATCAGGAAAAGAGGCAGCTTATCACATTGTCCCACAGCTCAGGTCCAGGGAGGCATGCCAGCGAACACCCCTGCTCTGCCCAGCAAACTGCTCCTCCAAACCTCAGGCCTTTGGTGCTGTTTGACTCCGGGGGGAAGAAGCCTGGCTCATCTCCTTAACTAATCACCTGCCAAATCCTGTCAGTCGTATTCATTTTCTTCCTTCGTCTTTCTTTTAAATTAAATTTATTGGAGTGACCTTGGTGAATAAAATTCTATGGGTCTCAATGCACAATTCTGTGTCACATCATCTGCATATTGCCTTGTGTGATTACCAACCAAAGTCGCCCCAAGTTAACTCCTGCCATCACCATATATTTGACCCTCTTTACCCTTCACTATACACCCCTTACCAACTCCTGCCCTAATGTTATCTGTGGAACTACAAGAAAGCATTTTGGGGAGAAACCAAGATGGTGGCATAGGTAAACACCTGAACTTGCTGCCTCACACAAGACTTACAAGACCACTTTAAAACTACAACTAAAAGACAAAACTGACATCATCCAGAACCACAGGAAGGATGGCTAAGTGGAAATTCTACAACTAAAAGGGAAGAGAAAAGCATACTGAGGATCAGAGGAGCTGTGGAAGTAAAGTGCAAAGGTACGGAGGCATGGCCGCAGCAAGGGCCAGCAAATGATTACAGGACTGACTTATTAAGCAGAAGGGAGAAACAAGCTCCTGACTGCTCTGAACTACAGGTTTGGGCGAGACCTTGGGGACCCAGACTCATACAGGGAGAAACTGGACTGTCTGGCAGCAGGCAGAACTCCAGGGCAGCTTTCTCTCAGAGGTGCTTGCAGCAATTACTGTGGGACACTGAGACCTGAGGGTCTCTTAAGGGCAGAGCTGACCGGAAGCCATTGCTGTTTGCTCCACCCAGAGACTCCGCCCCATTCGAGCTGTGCGCAGAGGCTTTTGCATATGAATGGCCTCGTCTTTTAAAATCCAAACTTACCCAATAAACTGCAGCTGAGTCAGAGACTCAGAACATCCAAAAGAAGACCCAAGGCCCCACAGTAGCTTGCATTGCTTAACAGCTGGGCCTCATCTGGGCACCTCCAAACCCTAAACAAAGAAGAGGAATCTGCAGATTTCTCCTTAACTCCTGCTGGGTGGCCTCAGGTAGAGGCTAAATTAGAACCTCCTTAGAGATCTAAGAGCCAGTGTACCCAGGGATCAGAGTAGGATCATCCAGGTTACATCTTCTCAGATCCATGCAAACTCAGTGAACACCAAAGCCCCATTGAAGCAAGTCTTCATAAGGGTGTCTCCAGCACAGAAGTCCTCCCAGCATAGACACAGCTGATTCTCATATCCAATTGTCCTGTAGGTCAATTCCAGTGATACCAACAACAATCAAGGATTAACTACAACTAGACTGTGCACACAGCCCACAAAGGTGTGCACCAAGCGTAACTGGGAAGGCTGAGCCACTAGGCCCTAAAGGACACCTAGCACACAAAGCCATGCTATCAACTCAGGGCAGCAGCCAAAATGTGGAGATAGGTCACAAATGAAAGAAATGGAGAAAAGCTAATTACTGGATATAGAGTTCAAAACTACGGTTATAAGGTTTTTCAAGAATTTCCTAGAAAAGGCCGATAAATTTAGCGAGACCCTCAAGGATATGAAAAAGGACCAACTAGGAATTAAGCATACATTGACTGAAATAAAAAAATATATATACAGAGATCCAACAGCAGACTAGAGGATTGCAAGAATCAAGTCAAAGATTTGAAATACAAAGAAGCAGAAAACATTCAACTGGAAAAGAAAAAAGAAAAAAAAAATCCAAAAATGTGAAGAATAGTGTAAGGAGCCTCTGGGACAACTTCAAGTGAACCAACATCAGAATTATGAGGGTGTCAGAAATAGAGATAGCGCAAGATACTGAAAACGTATTTGAAGAAACAATGACTAAAAACTTCCCCACCTGATGAAAGAAATAGATTTAGAAGTCCAAAACGCACCCGGAACCCCAAACAAAAGGAATCCAAAGAGGACCACACCAAGATACATCATAATTAAAATGCCAAGAGCAAAAGACAAAGAGAGAATATTAAAAGCAGCAAAAGAAAAACAGTTAATTACCTACAAGGGAGCATCCATACGATTGTCAGCTGATTTCTCAACAGAAACTATGCAGGCCAGAAGGGAGTGGCAAGAAATATTCAAAATGATGAAGAGCAAGAACAACCTACAATCAAGATTATTCTACCCAGCAAAGCTATCATTCAGAATTGAAGGGCAGATAAAGAGCTTCACAGATAAGAAAAAGCTAAAGGAGTTCATCAACACCAAACCAGTATTATATGAAATGCTGAAAGGTATTCTTAAGAAGAGGAGGAAGAAGAAAAAGGTAAAGATAAAAATTATGAACAACAAATACATATCTATCAACAAATGAATCTAAAAATCAAGTGAATAAAAATTGGATGAACAGAATAATCTAGTGAAGATAATGGAATCAGGAGCATAGAAAGGGAATGAACTGACAGTCCTCAGGGGGAAAGAGGTGTGGGGGGGGTGCGGGAAGAGACTGGACAATAATCATACACCTATGGATGAGGACAGTGAGGGAAGGGGTTATGGCATAGGGTGGAGTGGGAACTGGGTGGAGGGGAGCTATGGGGGGGTGAGGGAGAGGAACAACTGTAATAATATGAACAATAAAGATTAAAAAAACAAAAGCATTTTGAAACAGAAGGTCCTTCCTAGGGAGAGGCAGCCCTAGGCCTCTCTTACTCCTTGTGTTTAGGGAGAAAGATTGCAGAGAGGCCAGAAAGAGTCCCAGGGGACCCGAGCACTCTAGTTTCTTTGCTTCTCACATTAAAAACACCACGTCCTGACACTGGTCCAAGACATATTAAACCCGATCAATTCATATCCGCACCATTTCCTTGACTGTAGGGATAGAATGAGGCTTGGCAGAGTGAATGGAACCTTGATTTCCTTCCAGAAAGTAAAAGACCCTACATGATCTCCAATGGTTAACATCACATAAGAGTCCTAATTTTTATTTAACGGCCGTTAGACTGAATAGTAAGAGCAAGGCTGTGACTATATAGCTTTGCATTCTTCAGGGCATCCAGCAAGGGGCCTGGCATATTGCAGGCACTTTGTATAAGTGGCTGTGGATCACATACATGGACGGGTATTATGATTTAGGGGGGCTGTGGAAAAATAGGATCATGCAGGAGAACGTACTTAGAGAAGGCTATCTGTGAGGTAACACAGTGGGGGTGTCTTGAGGACACACTATTTCAAGTAGCTTTCAGAAGCACAAGAAAGCCTTTTTTTATTTTTTTAAAGTGTGGCCCAGATGGCAGTACCAAATAATAATTATGATGATAATACATTTTTTTTTTTGAAAAAAGAGCCCAGGCTTGATAGTGTCTGGCTTTAGATTATAATTTGGCTCATTATCAGGAAAAAGAAAAAAAGGATTACAGCACAGCCATGATCCATGGTCCAACGTCAGCCTGTTGGAAAAATTAGGCAGTCATTTGTACATAGGGTATTTGGTGCACAGCTTCTCAATGGGGATAAATTTTGTCCCAAGATGAGCATCAGGGACAGGAAATCAGTCTTTGGGGTCCTGGTCAGATCAACTGGAAAACAGGGCTAATTGGGATGCCTCCCTCGGAGGTTTGCTTCATTATGGTTTAGCTGAGAACTCAGAAAGATTGAATCAAAGACTCCTCGGCACTGTGCTCAGCCTTATTATGAAAAATACAAAACCTCACACTTCTCGGGCTGCTTTAGTTGGTTTTCAAGCCTCCCTGTCTGTCTGTTACAGGAAGGCTTTCCTAGGAATTTGCCTAGATCCAGCGCGCACCGCCTCTCGACTTCCTTCTTCAGAGGCGTGTTAACTATTATTTAGCATAGAATATAATGAGGCTCAGATACCTCCAGATCCCGCGCGATGAGAGGAAGCACTGAAAAACCAGGCGGAGCAGAGCTTGCTACGACAGCCAGCCTGGTGGAGGGAACACTGGCCTTCGTGCCAGGTGGCTCTGAAGTGGAACCAGGAGCCTGAACATGCTAGGGGTGCAACCTTAGACACCTTATTGACTGTGATTGAACCTCAATGTCCTTGTCAAGAATGAGAATAATTCCTGCTTTACATTGTGGCTTTAAGAATTAGAAATCCCTGGTCTGGCCAGTGTTGCTCAGTGGTTAAGCACCAACCTATGAACCAGGAGGCCATGGTTTGATTTTTGGTCCAGGCTTGATCCCAAGTAGGGGACATGCAGGCGGCAGCCGATCCATGATTCTCTCCCATCATTGATGTTTCTTTTCTCTCTCCCTCTCCCTTTCTCTCTGAAATAAATAAATATATACATATATATATTTTAAAAAAAACCTAGAAATCCTATTTGTATGGTTGTTGGAGCCTGGCAGATACTTAATAAAGACTAACAATTGTTGCCATCTTTCCCCAAATCCCAGGGGTAAGAAGCTTGGTGGGGAGAGTGGAAATTTGGGAATTCTTTCCTTCAGGGTGTCCTGAGCTGGGAGCATGGAAAATAAGGGTCTCTAGTTATAAACGTGATGGAAACATCCATAGACAGCTGTGAACTCCTCATTTTCCTTGAGTTTAACCTGCCTAACATGTTTAAAGCTACAAAGAAAGCAGGCTAAAATGAAAGCCAGATGATTGGGTCTGAAAAAGACAGCACTCATGGCTTTCAAGTAAGGGACAGATCACCCTAACTCATAAACCAGGAATTGAGGGTCAAAGAATATGGAATAGTTGTTAAGAGCTCAGACGACCCTAACCAGTTTGGCTCAGTAGATAGAGGGTCAGCCTGAGGACTCAAGGGTCCCAGGTTCGATTCTGCTCAAGGGCATGTCACTTGGTTGCGGGCACATATCCGCTGGAGAGTGTGCAGGAGGCAGCTGATTGATGTTTCTCTCTCACCAATGATTCTAACTCTCTATCTCTCTCCCTTCCTCTCTGTAAAAAAAAATCAATAAAATATATTTAATAATAATAAATAAAAAAAAGATCTCAGATGGAGCCAGGCTTCCGGACACACTCTGAATGTGCTCAGCTTCCTTCCTTGAAAATGAGTACTGTCAGTCAGGAGAGTCTACATTGTGCTGCAGTAACAAACAGCTCCAGAAACCTCCATGATAGGCATTGACAAATGCTTCTTGTTCACCATGCATGTCCTTCACCAGCTGGCTGTAGCTCTGCTCCACGTTGTCTTCACCCTCAGACCCAGGCTGCCAGAGCGGCCCCCAGCAGGCACACTGCCAGGCCTCGCGGCACAGCGAGGAGAGAACACAGCAGAACACACACTCGCTCTTCCAGCTTTTCCCCATAAATGACACGTGACACATCTGCGCATATTTTATTAGCAAAAGAAAAGCATATGGTCACTCCTTAGTCCAACAGTGTGGGGATGTTTAAATCTTCAACAGGCAGGAGCACGGCAGGGAGGGAAATGAAAATACCTGGTGACTCGTCATCTCGTTCACCACAGACAAAGCTAATGACAATAAAAGTCCCCCTGCATAGGTTGCCCTGACAACTAGAGGAGTTAATCTTATACACGATGCACTCACAAGAGTGAGTGATGCACCTTAAGTGTACTTGTTTCCTATTAATATCACTGATGCACATCGACAGTGTCAGTGACAGGGCTGAAAGCAATCCCAGGTCGTGTAATTGAGAGGACAAAAATGAGTGTGTACTGAGAACTATGGATCCATGGATATCCAAAACCCATGTAAAAACCCATGTAAAGCAGGGTTTTTTTTGTTTTGTTAAACAACATACTTATTTTCTCACAGCTCTGGAGGCTGGAAGTTCAAGATCAGGGTTGGTTTCTGGTGACCCCTCTCCCCGGCTGCTCCTCTGTGCACAGACTCTGGGTGTCTCTTACTCATAGGACCCAGTCCTGTTGCATGAGGGAAGCAGGTTTTAAAGAGAGGGGTGGGGGTGTAGGCGCTGAGGCAGAAGGGATAGAGGAAAAGATGAAGGAAGAGAAAGAAAGAAGTGAAAAAAAAGAGGGAGAGACACAGAGGAAAGAGTCCCACCCTCTGAAAGCCCGGGGAGAGAGAGCTTCAGGGAGACTCAGCAACTGAAGGGCTGGGTTGCAAGGACTGACTGTCTCTGTCAAACCCCTCCTTTTTCTTGGACTAAAGCCGTCCTGGTTGGTTTGTTATGCTTTCATGAAAAGGCTGAGTTCCTTTAGCTGCTAGTGACTCTGCACTCTTTTAATTATCCTCATCCACCCTGCATCAGTGCCTGATGGGATGGAAGGAGCTCTCTCGGGAGAAAATAAATTTCCCTTGGGCTCCAACCTCAGCCCCTCAGGGGACCGAGCAATTTCTGCTCAGAGGTGCCCAGTGCTGGGTGCAAATGAAGGTGAAAGGAGGCTCAGGAGAGAGCTGGCTCGCTTTAGCCCCAGGCTCTTAGCCGTGCACAGGGTGGAGGGGCAGAGGGTGGAGATGCTGACTGGATCTTACTCTAGCAAGTGTGCACATCTATTAGCTCATGAAAGTCACAACAACTCCGGGCTGGTTTATGGTCACCTCCCTTTTATAGATGGAGAAGCTAATTTGCCGGGGCTCATGGTTTTGAGTCAGCCGCTGAGCTGGGATTTAAATCCAGGCAGTTTGCTCCTAAGTCCATGCTTTTTATGACTATAATCTAACATCTGCCTTTCTCGTGCCTGCTTGGGGCACTACTTCAATTCTTTTGTGGCCTAATAAGGTATGCCAGCCCTGGTTTGGGGCTCTGGACATATAAAACCTAGAACTTTAGTGTGTTCTACTAAGGATTCTTTGCACATAACACATTTATCATATTTAGAAAATGCTGTCAATTGTTATTATTCCATGGGCTCCATTCTACATTAATTTGTCTCCAGAGACATAACCAGCACAGACCGGAAAAGCTTCTTTCTGTCCTAGCAAGGGAGTGTTGGTTGGTCTCAATAAAAGGTGCCTTTTAGGGAGATGGCTTCTTGAGCCCTTGAACTCAGAACCTTCTCTCTGCTCCTCCTCTCAAGGCATCGTTTTCGCACCGATTGCCTGCTCAGGGTTCCCACCAGCAACTTGTTTCTCCTGGACAACCAGTCAGGCAATCAGTTTTAATTGCCCTTTTCCACCCCCAGCAGGGTCTCTTCCTTGTGGGAGGGAAGAAACCTCTCTCCAGGGCTTGGTGCCTGCCCCTGGATCAGTGCAGGCCACTCAGAGAATCTGCGGCAACTTCTCAGCCCTCAGCTTCCCTATTCTCCTGGGCCACCTTGGAGGAAGATGAGGGTTAGTTTGGGTGCTGAGCCTCTCCTAGCCTGCCCGCAGCTCAGCCGCACTGGCTTGTTTTCTGATAGCTGGCCACGGCTGTGCCCATATCCTCTTTCTGTCCCTGCAGATTCACCGCCACTCTTTGCCGTACTACTACCTGCTCTGAGGTGGGCTTGTTTAGATCCCATAGGAGGGCTCTTTCTGGCTTCCAGCTGGGTCCAGCAGGTGAGGTGCCTGGGCAGGGGACCTGGGGAGGCCAGGACATGTATCCTTATGGCGCCCCCCTGTGGATCTCCTCAGGTTCTCTGGTGGCAAGTCAGAGCTCCTCTCACGGGAGCCCCTTTTCTTCAGGCCTTGTTCTCAGTCCGCAGCTCTCCCTCCCTCGACCCTTGCAATTGGTTGGATTATTGGCCTCCATTCTTTGCCCCTCTCGGTGTCCATGCTCTTTGCCTGGATGTGACTTTGTAGTCGCTCCCGTAAGAGGAGGAGTGTATTTCTCCTGCCCCGGGGCTTGGCTTTCTGACTAGCTTTGGTCCACGGAATGTGGGTGAAACCAATTGTTTATGCCAGTTTCAAGCCCCGGACTTTGGACCTGTTGTGTGTTTCTGTGTGCCTGTCTGTGCATCTGCCATGTCCATGAGAAGAGCTTTCCTTGGGCACTGCTGCCTCTCCAGCCCGGACCCCGGGATGAATCCATCTGGAAGAGCCCAGAGCTCCATCTGCAGTGAGGAACCAAGCCCAGCTGGACACCAGCTTGAAGCAGAGCCCACGCTGAGCCAGATGAGCTGTAGTCAACCCACCTGCCCCTGAGGAATCCATGATCCCTGCTTGCATTCCACCAAGATTGTGTGATGGAGGGTGGGGCACCGAAGTCACTGCAGTATGTCTGTGCTCTCCTTACTCCCAGCTCTTACACCTAAATATTCCCTCCATTAAACCCGTGGGGCATCATCCCATTCTGGGTGTCATCTGTTTCCTGTGGTGACACCGAATGAATGATACAGGCCCAGGGCCCAGTTCCACCCCAACGCTCTATCACGTTTGCCAGCAAAGTTCAAAATCTGACATTCAATACCAGCTGTCTCTCTTCTTTGTTTTCCCATTTGCTACTCCATATTCAACTGAAACCCTCATCTTAGAAGCCAATAATGACATCTGATTTTACTCTTTGTATGTGCTCATTTGTTTTGAATTTTTCAACTTTTTATTTGGAAAAAAATTTTCAAACATATACACAAGTAGAGATATTGTGATAAACACAATTGTACCCATGACTCAGGTTTAACAATGATCAACATTTGCCAATTTTATTTCATCTATATCTTTTCTGTTTTTTTTTCCCCTCTTCTAAATTTAATGACCTTTCTTGAAAAAAATGTTTATAGATTTTTTAGAGAGAGAGTTAAGGGAGGGGGAGAGAGAGAGAAACATCAATGAGAGACAACCATTATGGATCGATTGGCTGCCTCTGGCACACCTACTACCGAGAATCCAGCTTGCAATCTGGACATGTGCCCTGACTGGGAATCGAACCTTGATCTCCTGGTTCATGGGTCAATGCTTAATCACTGAACCATGCCTGCTGGGCTAAATTGAATGACCTTTCAATGTCAGGAGGAATCCAGAGGTCCCATCTTAGCTCTGATCTGCAATCTCTCTACCATGTTTGCTACTTTCTTCACCACGCTTGCTGTCTCCTTTTATCTCCACCGCTCTCTGTTTTCTGTTTCCAGTTTCTGATCTGGTGCTTAAATGGCAGTGTTCCTGAGGGCCTTGTCATTCACCTGTTTTCCTTCCTCTCTGTGCTCTTTTTCTGTGCAGTTTCAGCTACCGGCTTACTCTGTGAGTCTGCCCCACATTCCTGTCTGCCCACTGAGTAGCTTCACTTGGATGTTGCATGGACTTCACATTGAGCACGTCTGGCCTAAACCAAACACTGCGACTTCTCCTTGGACCTTCTCCTTCTCCACCTCTTCTTCTGGGTTTCCTGTCTCAGTTCACACCTTCCCCAGTGCCCAATCCCAGACCTACAGGTCTTATTACCTCTTTGACCCAGACGTGACTATTTCACTTCCAAATGGTCTTCCCAGTTCTTCGAGTTTCCACGCCCCCCTCCTTGGTTCAGGCCCTCATCATCTCTTGTTTAGGACATTCTATATCCCCTCTGACTAGTCCCCCCAGGCTGTTCCTCTCCTAAGTGCTGGTACCATTTTTCTAAATCACCTGCCTCATCATGCTAACCCAAGCCCAACGTACCAATCTTCCATGGCTCTATTCAAAATACAGTGGTACATCGAGATATGAGTTTAATTCCTTCCGTAACCTTGAGGCATGGGAAACTATGAGGTAAACTGGTGGGTCTTGTGCAGCTGGCCGATCGGTGAGATTACTCCTATCTCAAATGTTGCTTGCATTTCAAAGCAAAAATCACTTGCTCGACAGCTCGTATCTCAAAAATCTCGTATGCTAGGGCACTCGTATCTCGAGGTACCACTGTATATTCTAAAGGTGATTGACATGATATTGAACCCTATTACCACCTTCTCTCCTAATCTTGCTTCCCGTACCCTGTGCTCCAAATATATGGCCCTGCTTGTTTCCCCGCCTAAAACACCACCTGCTTTCATGTAACCTTTGCTCAGGCTGATCCCTGTTATTATTTTATTTTTTTAGGATTAAAGAAAATGAGGCTCTGGTTCCCAAACAGTAACTTCAAAGTGCTTCCTTCTACAGCTCTGGAATTAATCCCCTTTTTGCCCTTTTAAGATTCTTGCTGGCATTTAAATTTGTTGTTCCTGCCAAAGGAAATAAACATGCTATTTAATTTTTTTTGAGCAGTCCCATTAAAGTTTTTCTTTTCAAAAGGGGCCCGTTTGCTATCGCAGTGGGTAGCGTCTCCATGGAAATGCCGGTAGCGTAAAGTTTCTGAGTCTTCCGTAGGCCTCTGAGTGCCCCCAAGGCAGGAATGGTGCGCTACTCATCTTTTGATACATCCCCAGCGCCTGGCATGTAGGAAATATTCCGAAAGTGTTTGTTCAGATTGCATCTAAATTAGCATTGGGACCGGGAAGTCAGATCAGGAAAGGGCACAAACGTAGCCAGCCAGTTGCAGAGAAAGCTGCCAAACATATAATCTATGAGCCGCGAGGCTGGGGTCACCCCACCCCCTGCAGCGAGGGCCTCCCAACCTGTCAGATGTCAGTTGCATTTGCAAAGCTAGGAGTTTAGGAGGAAGGTTGGATTTTTCTTCATTAAACTTGTCATTCCCCAAGGTGGGGCTCTGACAGGAACCCAGTGAGATGTCAAGCTGAGACAGCTGTTGCCAAACCTGGTGGAGGCATCCGGACAGCCGGAGATGCAGCTGCTGCCGCAGACTTCCCGAGCAACATCCTTCTCTTCTCCAAGGAGGTCACAGTGCTTAACAAATAGGAACAGGGAAGCAGTCATGGTACGAAGACGAGAGACGGAATTGGGGCTGAGACGGAGCACATGGATTTGAATCTCAATTCTGGTTCTTATTAGCTGAGTGGCTGTGAGCAGGTTATGCCACCCCTATGGGCCTCATTTTCCTCCCTCATGAGACGGATTGCTGTGAACGCTGCGTGCGATCATGTATATGGAAATGTTTTACAAACTGTTCAGATGTTAGGTAAAGTTAGACTATATTAAAATGATGTTTAGTTTTCAACACACACACACATGCATTAAGTGCAGGATGGTCAAGTCAACGCGTCTTTGCTCACTGTCTATCACATGCCCGGCTCTCTGCTCTCAACTGTGATAGATGCAGAAGTTTATAATGTCAGTTTCCTGACTAAGAAATTGACCGTCTAGTTGGGAGATGGAACTAATTTGTTGTTCACTCCCCATGTTTCTATAAAGGAACATTTCTACTCCACAACCAAAGTGGAATATTTCTGTTTCTCTTCTCATTTTTCTTAAGAGAGGATGGGTAATTTGTACAACTGGTGAGCCTGAACCAAGGAGGGGGATGTGGAAACTCAAGGAATTGGGAAGACAATCTGGAAGTGAAATAGTCACGTCTGGGTCAAAGAGGCGTAAGATCTGTAGGTCTGGGATTGGGCACTGGGGGAGGTCTGAACTGAGCTAGGAAACCCAGAAGAAGAGGTGGAGAAGGAGAAGGTCCAAAGTGGGCATGGTGGCTCCACCCCTTTGCCCTTCTCTCTTCCTGAACTAGTAGATCATTGGGAACGCTTGCTTCCTCTACTTTTTGCCACCAAGTAAGCCTCTGGGTGGCATGGGGGTCAGGGGAGAGCAGTGGTTGGCCAGTTCTCTCAGGGACTGTGTGCGCAGGTTAAGTCCTAGGGGAGGGTATAATGCTTTGTTCTTTAATTTGTCAACATCTAAATTCCCTCCCATTTTGGGGGAAACACCTGCTAGTTACCCAAAGGGCTTGGACTTACCTCAGGAGCCAATGACCTCTTTAAGTTTAGGTTATTTAAATCAGACTAGTGCCTTGGGAATTCTGAAATCTCCCCAGCCCCTCCACATGCTACAGAACAGTTCCAAATGTGCTCCGATAAGGAGTTTCTTCATCTTTGGCTTTGAACTCTGTTAACTGTGTTTTGTTTATTCTACTTGGGATTTGTTGACATTCTTGCATCTGTGGCTTAGTATTTTTCACCAAATTTGGGACCTTTTTAGGCCATTATTTATTTTTTTGATGTAAACACTTTTATTTGGATTTTTGAAAGCAAGCAAAAGAAGGGTAGGTTAACACCTATCTTTCCAAGTGAAGACCTAAAACTGTTTCCAAAACACTTCAAATAAGAAACTCCTGCTCTAAGCACAAGGATAATCTGTATCCCCTTTAACCAGCAATAAAAAAGCAAAATATAAATTTTCATTTAGAATTAAAGCAAATACTTCAGAATCACAAACACACTGCGAAACGTCAAGAAATACACTGCTGATTTGGAAGTGAGCACTTATTTGCGCAATTACAACATGCGGACAGACCCAGAAGAGGGGAGCAGGCCTGGCATTTGCACCCCAGTGCAGCAATGGGTCACACCACCCGCACAAAGAGAGGCGCACAAAGGGGCTTTGATCTGCCATGATCTGTCCCTGGTGGCAAAGGTGAGGGGTACAGCAGCACAGCTGCTCCTCGTCCTTGTCAGAAGACTCTCTCTCCAAGGTGTAGGCCATGAAGCAAGAGTCAGGTCTCTTGGGGACAAGGGCATGTCCACTCTCACAGTCTCCACGCCCATAAAGCTGAAGGTATGGAATAGAGCGGCTCTCATCACAGTTCTTAACGGAAGCGAATGAAGACGTGGTCAGCACGAAAATTCCAGAGGAACTGCGAAGCTGTCTTTGCTCCCCGGGGCAGAGCGCCGCCTGGGGCCTCGATGTAGAGCAGCCGCAGCCCAGCACCACTCTCCAGTGATGGTCTTGGGCATCGGAGTCTGGTTTGAACATTGAGAATTCTCAGCTGGTTATTAGACGTTAGTTCCTCTGTTACATCAGCCTGTTATCAGAGTAAAATAAATTAGCTGGAAATTCATGATCCCTCTAACTCAACCTCCCTAACGCCGAGACCCTTTAATACAGTTCCTCATGTTGTGGTGACCCCCAACCATAAAATTATTTTCGTTGCTACTTCATAACTGTAATTGTGCTACTGTTAATGAATCGTAATGTAAATATCTGTGTTTTCCGATGGTCTTAGGCTCTGCAGCAGTGGTTCTCAACTTGTGGGTCGTGACTAAGACCTTAGGCTATAGCAGGGTCACCTAAGACCATTGGAAAACACAGATATTTACATTACGATTCATTAACATAGCAAAATTACAGTTATGAAGTAGCAATGAAAATAACACGAGGAACTGCATCAGAGGGTCGTGGCATTAGGAAGGTTGAGAACCACTGCCCTAACTGTTTCCTCAGCCGCAGGGATCTTCAGAGGTGGGTGAGGGACATCAGGACTACCACGGAGGCCCTGCCCTGGACCCAGGTCACTGCAGCAGGGAAGGGAGACCTGCCACCCTGGGGAGAGGGCTCACTTCTGGAGAGGAGAGTGGGGAAGCTAAACAAAGGTGGGGTGAGGAGGGCTACTGCATGCTTTTCTGTACACTTCTGAATATTTTTAGTGTTAATTTTTTTTTTTTTTTTTTTTTTTAGAAAGGAAGGGAGAGAGAGAAACATTAATGATGAGAGAGAATCATTGGTTGTCTGCCTCCTACTGAGGACCAAGCCTGAAAGCTGGATATGTGCCCTGACTGAGAATCTAACAGTGACCTCTTGGTTTATAGGTTCACTTCAACCACTGAACCACACTGGCCAGCTGAATATTTTTAGTCTTTTATAAAAAGAGTATTCACCTATATGTATATGATAAAAATGGGAAAACTGCCTGGGAAAGGATATTGAGGCAGTATTGTGGAGGCCCTGAGAAGTTTGTGTTTCCATCCGTGAATCCAAGGAGCTGTGGATGTTTTTTGAGCAGAGTGGTAGCCGCAGGCTCAGGAGAGAAGTCCGTTGAAACGATAAGGTTTAGATTTAAGTAAGGAAAGGAGATCCCAGGATGAGTCTCAGAAATGTCGCATCTGAGTCCCAGCCTCAGGATCAGAAGAGTGATACTCTGGGTTATTGCCCCCTGTGTTTGTAGTAAATGAAGAACCCACAAGAGGATTTGTAGTAACAACAGAAATGAACTTAAATAGCCTCTTAGCCACTCTCAGACCCATAATGTTTGCGTGTCACAGAAAGCAAGGAAAGGGAGAATCTCATTAAGGAACTGACCAACAGGGTCAAGTGGTGCTTCCATTTTTGCTTCTATCCAATTTATTCTCCAAACAGCAGCCGGGGCAATCTTTGTAAAGCGCCCATCTGATTGTGTCGCAACGTCAGTGGTTTTCCTAGGATCTTTCTAAGCAGAGCTGGTGAGGAAAGCTCTCAGTTCCTTTCTGGTTGTAAACCTAGAGGTCCCTGGGGTCATATTTCCCTTCCCTTCCCCTGCCTGGAGGAGCCAGATTGAGAAAGAGATGCTGACAAAGCAGAGAGCAGTGGAGATGAAAAACAGAGGGAAGGAGGACTAACAGAACTTAAACCCCGAAATCCAATCTCGCCTTGAGGCCTGGTCTGCCAAAGCTCTTTCTGAATTTGGTTACAACATTTTTGCTCATGATAGTTGGATATCTGTCTCTTTGGAGCCCCAAAATTCTTGAGGAATAAATTCCCCTTTACTGTTGGATTTCTTAGAACATTTAACTGGGACTCAGATTTTATCTGTTGGCAGCACATTTGAATTGTTCTGATGAAGTTTATGAGGATTTATGGCACCTAAGGCCTCTCTATCTGCCTTATATATACAAAGAATTCTGCCTAGCTGAATGGGGGAAGTTGTGGGAGGTGACTTAAGGAGCCATTACATTTATATCTTGAGGTACATCCTGTGACTTCGGTGGTCATTAGTGTTGCTTACCATCATTCCAGTTCTCCTTTCTGGCATCTCTCTCCGTGACATTGAATGTGACCATAGGATTTGCTTTGACAAATAAAATGCAAGTGGAAGGGACATGGGAGACTTGTGCACAGAATCTTAAGGAGATTGTGTGCAATTCCCACGTTCCCTTCCTGCTTCTCTGGAGATGGTAAAAGCACCGATTGAGACAAAACTTCCATCATCTGAGAGATTGTGATGGCTGATACCCCTCCGTTCTATGCCCTCCCCTCACACAAAACAAGTTTGATCATGTAGGTGAGAAATAAATGTTTAAGTCACTGAAATTTTAGGGTTGTTTATTACCACCATACAACCTATCGTGTCCTGATGGATACAACCATTAAAAAAATTGAGTATTATAAATTCCAGGAGATGTTGAATTTGGACTTGAGTATCTATATTGACAATGATTATGGAAACGATGGAAGTGAAGATGTCAACTGATGTTTAGAAATCATTTTTCCCAACTCCCTCAGATTTCAGAGACCTTTTGTTACTTTTTTGGTAGGGTCTGCTAATTACTTCTCTCAAACCCATATTAAAGCCCTAGGTAAATATTTTATTTGGCTGTATTTTTCCAGTCTGTTATTGTTGGTGATTTCTGATCTTTATCAAACACTTTTCATTATTAGCTCCTCAAGAACAATTCAGTTTGAATGTACTCAAAACAGAAGCCACTTGAATTTTATAAAGGGAAGCCTTCTAGCCTTTAAGATTACATTTTTATTTATGGTGGTTTGCTGTAGTTTCCTTCAATCTTTGTGCCAGCTTCATTCTTAAGAAACTACTTGTTTGGGTATATGCAGAGTGAATGGGTTTTAGGCATATTTACTACCTTACTTCCTGGAGGTAGGCTATAATACAAAGGTGATTTCTAATGGATTTGGGGTGAGTTTCACTCACCCAGCTTAAGGGGCAGAGCTTGCAATCATATCCTAATTTATAGTGCACTTATAGCTTTTATGCATGTATGTAAAAATCACTGTAAAAGGTCACCTTATGGTAATTAGAATTTCTCTAATGTTTTTTGCAGTTGTACTCTCTAATTCAAGTTAGGATTCTTCAGTTTTTCCAAATTGGATGCATATATTTTGAAATATATCTTTTAAAAAATATATTTTATTTATTTTTTACAGAGAGGAAGGGAGAGGGAGAGAGTTAGAAACATCGATGAAAGAGAAACATCGATCAGCCACCTCCTGCATGCCCCCATTGGGGACGTGCCCGCAACCAAGGTACATGTCCTTGACTGGAATCGAACCTGGGACCTTTCAGTCCGATGCTCTATCCACTGAGCCAAACCGGTTTTGGCTGAAATATATCTTAATTATGGTTGCTTGCTATAGGAGAAGACAAGGATATTTAAGTAATATCCTGATGTCACGATATTGGGAGTACCTAGATTCACCTGGATGCTATACTTTTCAATGCTTGTGAGCAAGTGTTAACAATATGTCACGAAATGCCAAAGTCCCACAAAAAGAGAAATAATCAGATGAGACCCTCAAAAAGTAGTAGCTTCATCTTGAAAGTGAAATTCAAATTTGTAGATGGTTCAGTGTGTGTGCACATGTGTGGATATGTGCATCTTGAATTTAGAGATGGGTTTGTTCAGTTACATTGTCAATCACATGATACCAGAGGCTATCACAAAGTTGATAACATTTTTATGATTCTGTGAGTGAAACTGCCTTTGGTCTCTTTAATCATCACTAGGAAGAAGAAAGGAAATCCCAGAAGTGATAACATTGATCATTGTGCAGAATGATACATGTATAGAAATCTGGCAAGAATAATAAAACTGCAGAGTTCATTGATCTTCCATTGGTCCGCCACTCTAAGTATCACCAGCTCAATATAGACATTATGTTATCGATGATTCTACAAAATCTGCATTTTAATACTCCTAAAGAATTCAGGGTTGATAGAAATTGTCTTATTCCTAATGATCTGCAACTGTAGATAAAAACAGATGTCTGCCTCCCAGAACTGGAGGTCCTGATAATATGGTTTTAATGTCATGGCCTATGAGTGACCTCAATAATTGGCTGATTAATTAACCATTGTTTGTGGTTTTGGTGCAAAGAATTCCAAAGCTAATGTCACGATCATTGGCAGACATTTCCCCAAAGTCAATTGGTTTAAATCAATAACAAAACAAAACAAAAACACCAATCACAATAAAACAGAACCCAAATCTATATAACAAGTCCATCCTTCCAGTTGTCTTGGGGCTAATTCATCCTACCAAATCCACTGGAAGCCAGGTGCTTTACTGGCTTCTTCTATTGAGAATTTTTAATAACCATTGGGTGACTGGTAACATCTGCTTTGGATATTTTCTAGTACAGTGGTACCTCGAGATACGAGTGCCCTAACATACGAGATTTTTGAGATATGAGCCATCGAGCGAGCGATTTTTACTTTGAAATACGAGCAACAGTTGAGATAGGAGTAATCGCGCGGATCGGCCGGCTGCACACGACCCATCAGTTTACCTCAACTCGAGTGTCTCATAGTTTCTCACGCCTCAAGGTTACGGAACAAATTAAACTCGTATTTCAAGGTACCACTGTGCAGAATAACTTCAACCATGCTTTGTGGAACATAACTGTGTGTGAAGGGATCCAAACCACTTCCTGAAGAAAAAACAAAACAAAGAAATTTTGCCCGTAGGTTCAATCCTGGAGAAGAGATAACTTTTGGTTCACGTGGAGATCCTGGCTAGGTACCTCAATTTTTAAATACGGCAACAACATTAATTTTGTGCAAGTATGTTCTCCCGCAGGATGCTGGCAGTGGTTTTCCTCTGGCTGCTGAGACTGTGTACAACTCTTCCCCCGTCCCTGGTCAGTGATGTCAAGTTGCTCGCTTGAAATTGGTCAGAGCGGGTGTATTTACCCCAGCAGTTCTCAATGAGGGTGACTTGGCCCCCTAGGAGACATTTGGCAATCTCTAGAGACCTACTTTGTCACAACTAGGAGTTTGCTACTGACATCTAGTGGGTAGAAGCCAGAGATACTGCTCAGTATCCTACAGTGCAAGGGATAGCAGCAGCCCAGGACAAAGGATTATCCAGCCCTGGCCAGCCGGATGGCTCAGTAGGTTGTATCCTCATACACCAAAAAGGTCGTGGG
>PVJN01021816.1:0-34173 GCA_004026805.1 Lasiurus borealis
CAGACCACATGTGTCTTTATAGGTTCCGGCTAAGGATCTGAAACAACATACCTCAGTGGAGGATGATAAACAGGACAGTGACCAGATCTCATTTATGTGAAATGCTGACTGAGCAGGATAAAACAGCTGAGTCAACCCTCTGGTCAGGTGGTTATATTTTAATACTTACTAATCCTGAATATAAGGGGACCCCTTGAGGTAATTTCTGTCACAAAATGGGTTCTTCAATTTCATATCGAATTTTATGAAGAACTGAGTAAATTTCTGATATATTCTACCATGAAATATGTCAGACAGCAATGTTTATTGAATAACTACTATGGGACAGGTACCCAATTTCCTGATTTCTCATAAAAATAATTTTGCCAATAATATCATACCAATGCAAATCTCCCTGATTATATTTTAACAGACTTTGTGGGGGGTTTTTTTAGAGAAATTTTAGGTTCACAGAAAAAGTTAGCAGAAAGTACAGAGAGTACCCATCTACCTGCTACCCACACACACATCCTTCCTATTTCCAAGTGACACAGGTGAAGTTGCTAGATTGAAAGAAATGAAAGTTTCTAGGTTTAGGTAAGGCCAAAAATGGAAAAATCTTGCCTCACTGATATTTGTTATCTACTTTTATAAGTTTGAAATTTCCCATACTAACAAGGCTAAACTTTTTAATTTTTTAAATTAATGCTTAAATACATTGAAATTTAGATTATGAAACAGCATTTCAAATCACTAACTAGCCATGTGGAAAACATCTAATAAAACTAGCTTTCATTAAAATAAGTTTCAGGTGAAACCAATAGCATAATATGTAAAATAAAATAATAAAACCATTATCAGTAATTATAGAAAAAATCATTTCTTTGAGGGGATAAAAAGGGCTCTTAGAAGCAATATACAAACATAAATTCCAAGAAGATGAGTGAATGTGACTATAAAAAAGGGTTTTTTCTGCACAGAAAAAATACCATACAAAGTCCAAAGACAAAATGATCAACTGGGAAAAGTATTTCAACCCATATGACAATGAGCTCATTTCCTTAATATATAAAGACCTCTTACAAATCAGTTATAAAAGACCATTAAACCAATATAAAAGTCAACAAAGAACTTAGATGCAGTTTATAGAAATGAAACTCAAAAAGTTTAGAACATCTGAAATGTCAACCTTAGTCCTAAAGGGATGAAAAGTAAAATGTCAATGAGATAAATTTCATTTATCAGAAAGCAATTCTCAAGATATATGTCATTAAGATAGACATTTAAGTGGGGGCAAAAATCAAGATGTTGAGTAATCTACATTGTAGATTGTTATCTCTACCTCTGTAAAAATAATTATGTATGTGTATAGCTAATATATACACATATGTGTACATGCATAAGTATTTATAGAACATTCTAGAAGAACATTGTACAAGCTGGTTACAGCGGTTACTCTATGGTGGGAACCTGACTTTCCATTGCATGTTCTTTTACAAATTTTAAATGTATGTCTGCATTACCTTTTCAGTAAAACATAACTACCTGATAAAATAAACTAAATTATTTTAGTCAAAAATATTTACTGAGCATCTACTTTGTGCCAGTCACAATGGTAAGTGCTGGGAATATAGTTTGGGTGACCAGTGTAAATCTCTGTCCTCTACCATGCCTCTGGGGTGGAAAAACAAACATTTTAAATGAATTCAGTCTGGACTGTAACAACAATGTTTTCTTTGGATGAGATTTCTTAAAATATAGAAGTGAACATATTTAGTGTTGCAGAAAATGGTAACTATAGAAACACATTCTTTGGAACGGACACAATTGTCTTCATCCTAATTTGGATGGACCTTGTTGAGTGAGAAGAAGCAAAAAGAGGCTCGTGGTCCATGCCTCCATATGTATCCATATAATTGAAGAATATTTTTCTCCTTGCAACAAAATATTTATAATCGCTCTGCCTTCATTTGATGGTCTACTTATTGAATGATAAGCCTCTCCCTTACCACTTATTTCATTATTTTAGGATCCAGATCTGACTCATGTCCTGAAGATTCAGGACAAAAAGCAATCCTCAAAGCCTTTCCCTCTTATCCATAGGCCTATGATTTCCAGCACTATCCTCAGTTCTCATTTCTACTGTGGCTTTACAACAACTATGCCAACAAAATGTGAAGTTACGGATGGTAAGACACTGTTTTGCTTATAAAAAATACAGTAGTTTGGTTAAAGGATTGGGTAAGCTGAAGAACAATATTTCTCAAGTTCAGTTGATGAACACGAGGCTTGCTCAATGCTCTGTCAGAGAGGGGTTCTTTGGCCAGTGAGTTGGGAAATGCTGCTTAGTGAATTTCTCCACAGTTAAAGCCTTCTCACAGCTGAAACCAGTTTGGCTCAGTGGATAGAGCATCGGCTTGCAGACTGAAGGGTTCCAGGTTCGATTCCAGTCAAGGGCATGTACCTTGGTTGGGGGCACATCCCCAGTAGGGGGTGTGCAAGAGGCAGCTGATGTCTCTCATAAATGTTTCTAACTCTGACCCTCTCCTTTCCTCTGTAAAAATTCAATAAAATATATTAAAACAAAAAACTCACCTTTGGGATGAGCAATGCAGATTAGCATTGTCATATTGCAATATCACTTCACATTAGCGTGTTAGATGAGGAAGTTTGCTTAACTTTTGAAGAACTCTTTCTGCAAATTAGCCTGTGACACTTCACATAAGACTTAGCTTCTCTTCAGCCTTAGTGTTCTCGTGTCTAAAATCTAAGAGCTGAAAAATATATTTTAAAAATAAATAAATAAAATAAAATCTAAGAGTTGACACCAGATGATGTGTTAGGGTCCCCTTGTTCTTCATTGTTCTAGATTCCTGGTCTCATTTTAGAAAAATTAAGCAATGAAAGCGTTCAACGTAACTGCTTTGAAACATAGCCAAATAAATAATAATCAGCTTTTACTGGATTCCAGTGTAGGTTCTATGATTAATTAATGTGACATGAAACGCTACTCCACCTAGAACACTGACTGGTGCCTTATGAATAGGAAGAAATAATATTTTTAATTCTTTTTCAAGGCCTCTAAGCATCAGTCTCATAAGATGACACAAAGAAATAATCCTAGACGCCAGACTAGGCAAACACACACAAACCTAAGTTTAGGTTCTAATTTTTCTGGGAAACAGAAAAAAGGTTAAAAATGACTATTTTGAAAATCAACGAAGAGTAATATTTTTAAGTAACTGTTCACATTAACAGCTCTGACATTACTTCCTAAATCAGGCATGCAAATAAGAAAATAGACGATTTTCTCATGGAGTCCCTACTCATTTGACTGTCAACCATTGGTATCAGCGTGTGCTAAGAAAGTAGCCAGTCTTGTGTTAAGAAAGACCGAAGGAACAAATGAAGAAGGAGCAACTCTCCTGACATCAGGAGAAATTACAAGCTGAGCTCAAATCAGGATGTCTCAGCTCTGAATCTTCGTTTTCCTCTCATTAAACCCCCGGGGACTTTCTGGCCCCATTCTGGAACGGGTGCTGTAAAAACTTCTCACTAGCTACCCGTTCACGTGAAGCTTCCACATGCAAGCACACAGCTCAACATACCTCTGTCCCAAGGAGCACACTCTTGGTCCCCTGGCAAGACGAAAGTGAAAAGACTAAGTATGTGTGAGATTAGAACAACTGAAATCCAATATTACTCACCAAAATGACTGCCTCAGGAGGGTAATCCTCTCTGATAGAACACAGCTACAACCCACAACAACAAAGGCAAAACCTGGCTGTTGTTTGAAGAATGGGATAAGAGATCCAATTCAAACCACTCCCCCAAATCAAGACGTGATAGGAAACAACCTTGCTTCTAACAGAATACCTACAGGACTCTTAAAATTATAGCCTCTGGAAAAGAATTGGGGGGTTTGGGGGAAATAGATACAGAGGCAAAGGGGCATTGAACAGACTGTCAGGCTACAGCGGGAAGGCAGGGGAGGTTGGGTGGAGATCAACCGAAGGACTTATGTGCATGTATATGGGCATAACCAATGGATACAAGACACTGGTGGGGGGCAGGTGAGGGCATGTGCTAGGGGGTAGGGGAGATTGGTGGGGGGAGAAAAGGAGATATATGTATTTCTATTTGTAATACTTTCAACAATAAAAAAAATTATATAGCCTCTGGCTTGGCCAGCGTGGCTCAATGGTTGGAGTAATTTGGTGAGTCTAGGAGCATTGACCTAGGAACCAGGAGGTCACAGTTCGATTCCCAGTCAGGGCACATGCCTGAGTTGCAGGTTCAGTTCCCAATGTGGGGCATGCAGAAGGCAGCCAATCCATGATTCTCTCACATCATTGATGTTTCTCTCTCTTTCTCCCTCTCCCTTACTCTCTGAAATCAATAAAAATATAAAGGATAAAATTATAGTCTCTCTTTCAACTAACACTCTGTCCAAGGGAGTTTGATTGGATGCAACTTGAAAGGCAATCCAAGCATTTTCTCTCCCAGTGCCCTCAGATGTATGTTTGGCCATGGAAGTGTGTCTTCCAAAGTTCTGAGGATCTCTTGGCTTTCATCAATGTCCCTACTTTCGAGGGTCCCAGGGTCACAAAGGGCCTTGTTTAGTCCTGAAGTTTGACACCACATTCTCTATGGTCTACAAGCTACAGGTGAACCTTCATCAAGGAATCCTCTGTTTTCATATGTAAAGGATGCAGTTCCCACCAAGAAAACCTGCTAGGAATTCATCATTTCACATGTAGGTCAAGTGCAATTGAAAAATCAAGGACCATGACATGTTCATGCGTCATACCCTGTGAGACAGCTGACCTACTGATAACTTTTTAGGAGGCAAATTCACCATCTGGGGAAAGTCCGTGAATGACAACTCTTTATCTGACAGTCTAAATGTAGTCCACGAAGAAGCTAAAATTGGTCATTTGTGTGAGTGTGTGTTTAAAAACTTTTTGATTAAACAAAATCTTGAAAAACTTTTGGGGAGATTTTCCCCTTTGGTAAATGGGACTGGAGACTCGAGCATTTTGTAGAAGTTCTGCTTGAATGGTCATGTCTTCTATGCCAATTAGAAGTGCCCTCTCGACCTAGATCTTGCACAGACTTTTAAATCGCTGGAGACACCACCAGGCAGAAAGTCGGTACAAATACCATCTTGAGCTTAAGAGAAGTTGTCATTGAATGAGGGAGGCTCAAGAGAGACAGTGAGACTGAGTAGGGGCTCTGTTGAGAAACAGGTGTATTACAGGGTCAGATTAAATCATCAGTAAAGCTCTGTGTGAGCAGAAGGTCCCCCAACATCTTAAAACATCTCAAGGCTCAGCTGATCTTGAAGAAGGCCTGATGTGAACCCCGGAGGGAACTGGGGTTAGAAAGACTGAAGTAAATTTGATTTAATGGAAGGCCAGCATTAACTCCTGTCTTGCAGAAGGACAGGCCTCTCTCTTATTCAGCGCCCCAAAACTAGATCAGCTTCATTTCCTGAGGGTCTTCGGAACGTTACTGAAACTAACTCATGGGTGGAGCCTCACACAACCTAATTCATTAGGCTTTGTCCTCAGTCACAGACCTCCCCTCAACCCCAGCATGCTGTCTATGCAAAGCCTTCACAAAAGAGAGCACTCATGAGGAGAGGAGAAGGATGAAATAAAGTAAATTACCGCCATCTTCATACACAGAGAGTGTTACCTCATTCTATGGAAGGCCCTTTTACAGGAGAAAGGCTGAAAGAATCTTCAGGAAGATATGAGGCAGGCTTTGTTGTTGGGAAATTAACATTCAGAGGGTCTAGATTCGGTACTTCTTGGATCAAAACGATGGGGTCAGTGAGCCAGATGGTTTGGGAATGCAAATTAGCTCTCTGCTGGAAAGATTTGATTGGCTAAACCATGGGTGCTAGTGGCTGGTAACAACTGAAAGACCTTTCCCTCCCAAGAATGTGATTATTTTAACCCAGATTTTACAGTGGAGGGAGTCTAGGAATCCGGTAATGTAGGCAGTGAACCAAGCATTACCTCTAACAAGCTGTACACATCCGGGGAATCACAAAATCTCTTTGACCTCAGCTCCCTACCCAGAGAGTGGCAGGGTGAGAGGCAATGGAGTCTGTGGAGAAAGTTCTGGCATCAGGCATCCAAGACACCCAATTGTAAGGCTCAGAACACACGCCCGATGGGCTGAGCCAGGCAGGGAGACACTCGGGAGCAGATGATGGGACTGGAACTCAAACTTTACCCAGATCAGTGGTTCTCCACCTTTCTAATGCCGCGACCCTTTAATACAGTTCCTCATGTTGTGGTGACCCCCAACCATACTTCATAACTGTAATTTTGCTATTGTTATGAATTATAATGTAAACACCTGTGTTTTCTGATGGTCTTAGGCGACCCCTGTGAAAGTGTCTTTCGACCCCCAAAGGGGTCGCGATCCACAGGTTGAGAACCACTGACCTAGATGATCAATCAGTAAAGACGATTTATGAATGAAGGTCAAGAACTAGAATATTCCAAAGGGGGCAAACCTTCTGCAAGAAACAGTGCACTAGAGTCAAGCCTCAGATCAGCCATTTGCTGGTATGACGGCCTTGAACAAGCCACTTGCCCATTCTGAGTTTCCTCAGTGGGTGCCTTCCAGTCTGCCCCCCAGATGGCACCAAATCCTTGCATCCATGTAGGAAAACATGCATCAAAGCCCTTGGTGGGTTGTAAAGCGGTCATAGCTCAGAGGTCCCATGTTAAGAGGATTTAGAAGGAGGTCTCCTTCTCAAGAGAATGAAACAAAAATAGAAAGTCTAGAAAAGTCTTTAGAGAAAACAGTTTCTACCTGCCCATTCCTAAGAGGCAGCGTCTGAAACACTAACAGGTGAAACCTACGCAGCCTGTTGGAGAAACTATCATCAGAAACAAGGGGCCCTCACGGGCCGTTTCCTGCCTTCCCCCCAAGGTTTGCCCCGGAAGTTTCCAACCTTGCTGAGGATTCCTCACTGCCAGGGGCCTCTCACCATTGGCCCAAGGCTCCCACCCACAGGGTAACAAACAGGAGGCCGTAGAGCAGCGGTTCTCAACCTGTGGGTCACGACCCCTTTGGGGAGTCGAACAACACTTTCACAGTGGTCGCCTAAGACCATCGGAAAACACAGATGCGATTCATAACAGTTGCAAAATTACAGTTGTGAAGTAACAACAAAAATAATTTTATGGTTGGAGGTCACCACCACATGAGGAGCTGTATTAAAGGGTCATGGCATTAGAAAGGTGGAGAACCACTGTCGTAGAGAGTAGCCAGTGGTGCTCAGTGCCTGAGCCCAGTCCAGGATCCAGAGAGAAATTACTTGTCAATTTGCTCCCCACACAAAGCACACAGGGTAAGTATGTAATGCAAAGTGCAAGTGACCAGCACCTGTGTCTAGGACTCTTGCTACGACCGGGAGCACCGCAACTCAAAAGCAAAGTGACTTTGGAGGGACTCACCCTGGCTGATCCTCTGCTCACTGCCCGGCTTTGGCGAAGGCCCCCGGCGTCTGTCTTCCTGTGCTGGTGTCTGGGTTCAGAATAGCCGGCGTGCCGTCGGGGGCCACTGATTTGTACGCACCTGTGGAATGCTGTGTTCACAACATAAAACTAAACAGTGCTCTAGTGCCTCGCTCCAGCCGCTCTCAACCATTCCTTCTCCTCAAGTCCCCGTTGCCTACGCAAGAGCGGCTCTAGTTGGTTAATCAAGTTGAAAATCCAGGCTCAGGCCATCTCGGCAGCTGTGTGCTAGGGGCAAATCCAGCTCCAGCTGGATCATCTTGGCTATCTCCCACCAAGATCTCCAGCTCAGAGCCTTCTCTTTGAGGGAATGGCCGGCACCGGGTCTCTCACCAAGGAGAGGTGTTATTAATTCACCTGATTCCAAGGGACCTGTAAGGATGATCTGCCCTGTTTTTCTCACAAGGAGGTACCTGGAGAATATTTGCTATTCAACAGGCGTTTGTTGAACGTTGAAATATTCAAAACTGGACATCCGTCACCTGATTAACGTTCGCTCTGCCTCCCAACTGAGGGCAGTCCTTGGCTTGTTTTGTTAGGACAGTGAGAGAGGCAGGGACGTGTGATTTAACGAGGAACCAGAAAATAAGGCACTGGAACGGATTTTGCTTCAGGCTTTGAAGAGGTGGCAAAGAGCAAGGTTGTTATAACTTCCAGTGAACGCAGAAAATGTTCCCGCTGCAACCATTCACTGACTCAAGTTGAATCTTCAAAGATGTTCATGAAAGTGACGACACTCCATGTGATCCTCAGACCGTGAGGACTCTTGCAAACCTCCCCCGTCCTGGGCTGTACTCTGAGCTCAGCAAACAAGAGTGATCATAAGCTAATAAATATGGTTTACATGTTCAGAGCCATTGGCTGGGTTTAGAAAAGAATGAAAGATTTCTTCTTTAAAATGTGACTCAGTGGAAGTGCAGTCCAATGTCTGCTGGGTGAGTGGTGACACTTTACACCAAGTTGTATTCAGAGGAGTGAGCCGTGTGAAAGAGAGGCTCCTGGGAAAAAGTTCAAGTCAAACGCATTTCTTTCCTTCTGAGAGGTCTGCACTTTAGGCCAAAGTTCCATATCGATATACAAATTTGCCTATGAGCGGTTAAGTGCTCTCTGATGTTCAAGAGCATTGCACAAGACTCCTGAGAAATTATTTCCTTTCATGACCGCCTGGGAAAAAGGAAATCGAATCCTGTTCAAACTTGAGAGAATCTATCCGCTCAGGGGCTTCTATTGTGATTTTGAAAGAGATTCAATAAAATCAATAACGAGCCTCAAGAAAATTAAAACCAAGAGCGGGAGCAGAGAGACGTTTTTTAGTTTTGAGCAGAGTGAATGGATTGTCTTTGCCGCGGTGATGTTCTCCCTGCTACAAAGAATGCCGTTCTGCTAGGAATAATTAGGGCAATGGGAATTAGGGTAATTTAAACTCCACTCAGAGAGGGATTTAAGAGATTCTTTTGTCGCAGAGAAACCTAAGAGTGTGCCTGCTTATGCTGCCATTAAAATAGCTCTGCAGGTACCAGGCTAACTCTACGCTTCAAGGGACTCAACCATTACATAACGGAAACCACTAAAGTGACCCCAGTTTCCATGAACTGGGGAGTTTCCGTTTGCTGTAAGCTTCCATCGGAGCCTTGGGTTGTATGTGTGAACCGAATGCCATCACAGAGCATCCTTTTCCAATTGCGAATATTTAAACTTTTCTTTCAATGTACAACTTAGGGGAGACTACACACCCCCGCCCCCAACAGACACCCATGTTCCATAGCCAGCAAATGACCACATTGGTTGAATAATCTGGAATCCCTCGCTAGACCCATTTTCTGAAAGGATGCCCTTTTATAGATGTCACAATAGCCCGATTTTCATGTCGTAAATGTGTTTCATTGTTTATGTCATTCTTCATCCCCCTTCTGTTATGAAGTGGCTCTACTGTTGGCGGCCACAGGTTACAGTGAGAGCAGTGAGTCATGCTGGATCTGGGCCCTCGGAGTGCTTGCCAGCAATAGAGAGAGATGAGTCTGTCGCTTGCATTTTAAAAAAAGACTCTGTTAGTTTCCTAGGACTGTAGTAGCAAAATACCACCGACTTGGTGGCTTAAAACCACAGAAATTCACTCTGTCACACTTCTGGAGACTGGAGATCTGAAATCAAGGCTTATGGGGTGGGCTTCTCCCTCTGAAACCTGTGGGGGAGAAGCCTTCCTTGATTTTTCTTACGCTTCTGGTGACCATCACCAATTCCTTGGCATTGGTTTGCCTACAGCTGCCCACCTCCAGTCTCTGTCTCCAGCATCACCACTTGGTGTCCTCCCAGCTGTGTTTCTGCCTGCACAGGCCTGACTTCTCCAGGGACATCAGTCATTGGATTAGAGGCCCACTCCACTGGGACTTCGTCTTAATAGAACTGCAACCACAGTCCTCTGTTTTTAAACAAGGTCACATGCGGAAGTACGCGGGGTCAGGACTTCAGCATTTGGGTCAGGGGGAGACAAGTCAACCCACCACACCCCCTACTACCTTTAATCTGATCCTCTTCTGCCAGTTAAGCTCTGATTTCCCAGTTGAGTCCCTACCTGGAATGAAACTGGAGTACAGTGGTACCTTGAGATACGAGTTTAATTCGTTCTGTAACCTTGAGGCGTGGGAAACTATGAGACACTCGAGTCGTGGTAAACTGGTGGGTCGTGTGCAGCCGGCCGATCCACGCAATTACTCCTATTTCAACTGTTGCTCGTATTTCAAAGCAAAAATCACTCGCTCGATGGCTCGTATCTCAAAAATCTCGTATGTTAGGGCACTCGTATCTCGAGGTACCACTGTATGTACAAAGACAGAAGGCCCCATTGGTTGGTATTGTTTTTACCTTCTTCGAAGCATTTCCACCTCATCTCACTTGGTCCACACAACAAACCATACCGGTTAGGCCTATTTCACCTCAGCTTCTAGAGATGAGAAACTTACGTGTGGCGACAGTAAGTGCCTCGCTTGGTGACACACAGCTGTTACGTGTTCCAGACAGAGCCCGCAGGTCCACACACCGAGATCTGTGCTGCTCCCATGAATAACTAGAGCCTATTGTATAAAGAGCGTCAAATGTGGGTGCATGGACACTCAACATAGAACCTGGATGTCTTCAAACTTATTAGGACGTTGTTATAAAAGGGCACCAGGAGGAGTCCTTGTGGTGACAGGGCTGTACTTTGACTGAGCTGTGGACTCCCCAGGGACGATTCAGAGACATGAAAGCTACTGTCTGCCCCACCCCCACCCTCTTGTTCCTGCCGGTTGAGAAGCACTGACCACATTCCACCACTGAGTCGCCTCAGAAGTTGGCCACATTGACCACCACGCATGTGCAATCATGGGAGGACACCAAAAGTTCCCTGAGAAGAAGGAAGAATTCCTTCCCACTGCCTCCGCAGTAAGGAAATAGGAAGGATGTCACTTAAGATTTCCGAGTAGAAAACGAATCTGCTCAGACTCACCCTTTATGTCCCAATCTGTGGCCTCAAATCCCTAGTTTATATAAGAAATCTGTTGTGTCTGATGGTCACTAAGGCCCCAGGCTGGGAGACACACAAGGACCTAAGGCTGAATCCCATCTCTGTCTCTGCCTAGCAGGTGGTTTCAGACAGAGTACTTGACCTCCCTTAGCTTCAGCTTCATGGAAATAACAACAGTGCTGTTTCCAGGGCTGTTTTGAGAAGTGATGGCTTTGAGAACTGTTCAAGCAAAAATAAAAGTGCTGATTACTGTGCCTGGAACATAGCAAGCAGTCACAGTATCATTGGTTTTTATTCAGTGCTTTGCACGTGAAATATTCAGAAAACATAATGGATTATCTACTCAAAGTCTATGGCACTGCTATTTCTATTTAAATCCATATTCCATACTGGGTTATTTGGTTTTTACCACTGGACATAGGATTGGCTCTGTTTAATGAATTCTTTCATTTCTAATCTTAACTCATTTTCACTGAAGGTCTGGTCTTTTATTGTTATTATTACTAGAGGCCCGATGCAGGAAATTCATGCAAGAGTAGCCTTCCTTCCCCCGGCTGCTGGCACTGGTTTCCCTCTGACACCCTGGACCCGGGCAGCCCCGGCTTCATCCAGAAGGTCATCCATTAGATGTCCGGTCTAATTAGCATAATACACTGTTATTATTATAGATTATTATTATTATTATTATTCAGACTTTTGAAAGAGTTCATTTACTCTAGTACAGTGGTATCTCGAGATACAAGTTTAATTCGTTCCGTAACCTTGAGGCGTGGGAAACTATGAGACACTCGAGTCGCGGTAAACTGGTGGGTCGTGTGCAGCTGGCTGATCCACGCGCAATTACTCCTATCTCAAATGTTGCTCGTATTTCAAAGCACAAATCGCTCGCTCGATAGCTCGTATCTCAAAAATCTCGTATGTTAGGGCACTAGTATCTCGAGGTACTGCTGTAATTTGGGTGAGTTTAAACTAGCTAACCTTCCACTTTTGACTACTTCTCTGTTAACATCTGTGTCAGTTTAGGAGCCCTGATTTTTGCCCACATCTTTTTGCCACTTTGTCAACTATCTCTCCCTTGATCATATCTGAGGCAAAGATAAGAGATATGTTTCCATACCTACAAGCCAAAATATTTGATTTCGGTTAAGTGTCTGATAAGGGACTCCATCATAGTGACAGGCAGAATGCCCAGGGATTTCTTTCTCAACTCCAGAAAAATGGTTTTCTCATCTCTCCCCATCTACACCAAGATGGTAAAGGTAAGTCAACACTGCCTAAAAAATTAATGAGTCTTATGCTGGCAAATCTAAACTTAATTTAGATGTCTTAACTATTGAATTGACTATTGACCTTGCTGTAAAGTCACTCAAATACAGGTTTACAGACCATTACAAGTCATCCAGAGAAAATAACCCATTTTTGTGTGATTCTAGGAACTAATTAGACAAGTCAGCCCCAGATGGGACCTTGTTTGCATCCCCTCACTTTAGAGCTGTCTCATTATTTTGCACCTGTCTTACTTTCAAAAGGTATCCCCCATAAATATTGTAACATAAGTCACAATCTTTTAGACAGCAATGAACCACAAACTTTAGCACAGTATAACTAAAAAGCTAAATTTCTTATATTTTGGGTGGTAAATTAAAAGATGGTTGCATTTTTGTTCCTTTATTTTAATTCAACATTTTTTAAATATTATTGAGGTAGTCCAGATATGCTCCATTAGTAAAAATCTGGAAAAAAAATAGGAAAATGCAAAGACCAATATAACTATCAACTATAAAACCCACTGATCATATGTTCACATTTTAGCATATTTACTTCAATCTTGTTTCTCTACAATATTTTTACATAGTTGAAAATGTGTTTCTGCTTCTTTTATTTAGCATTAATACTATTTTCATATACATCATTTTATTGATAGTATTTCTTTATATAAATATACCACCAAGGGCTTAACAGTACTATTAGGCTTATAACATTGTGGGTTTTTTTCTTGTTTTTTTTTTTAACTATCTTTATTTCTGAAAGTATTACAGATATTCCTTTTTTGTCTCTCTATTGACCTCCTCAACCCTCCTGTCCCAGCCCTTACCACACTATTGTCTGTGTCCATGGATTATGCACATATGCATGTAAGTTCAATTTCTTATAATATTTATTTTTAATAAATGATTCTTTTTAAAAATTGTGCTCATTTCAGGAAATTTAGAAAATACCAAAAAGCACAAAGAAGACAAGATAAATTGGAGGTTAAATTTTTTAGTCTGACTGTGGTGATTTAAAAATTGAAGAAAATATATTGATAACGGCCATTTATTGAAGATCCCTGAGAGGGCAGGCACCATGCAATCCTTTCTAATATTTCCAATCCTCACTCAACAACACAAAGAAGTCAACTTATGATAATCATCATTTTATAGGTTCAGAGGTCATAGAATTAGCCCATGGTAAATGCAGATTTTGAATAGATGTGTTCAACCCAAAGCTTGTTTACTCTTGATTATATCACATTGCCCTCCTCATCATCACCACCACTTCTTCCACTGCCATCACCATTTCTGTCATCGCACTTCCAGCATCACCTCCACCATCGCCTCTCCCACCATCTCCACCACCCCCACCACCTTCACAGCACCATCATCTCCATCACAACCACCTCACCACCAGCTCCATCATATCCACCTGCATTTCTATAATCACCACTTCCAACACAATCACCTCTCCCAACATCTCTACCACCTCCACCATCATTACCTTCACTCTTACCGCCACCACCATCACCTTCACTCTTACCGCCACCACCAGTTCCAACTCTGCACTGCCACCTCCATCATCACCACCTGGACCACAACCTCCACCTCCACCTTCACCACCATATCCTCCTCATCCTTTTTCATCTCTTCCCACTTTCATATGCTCCTCCTCTCCTGCTTCGCCCTGACCTTCTCCAACCTGCATTTCCTTAAGTTCCTAGGCCCCAGAGATGAAGCAAAAGCTGCCCTCCCACACTCACTTCATGAACAACCCAAACCATTCATTCATTTATTCATTCATTCAATAAATACCAACTGAGAGCATACTTTGTGGCAGGCACTGTTCTGAGGGCTGAGAGTACAGGATCTTTTCCAACTCCACAAAACTTATTTTTTTAGTATTTGTTCTCATACACCACTGGCCACAGTGACCTGCTTGCCAACTGTCAGCCCGTGCTAGGGTTTCCAGCTCACACTGCCTCGCCTCCATGCTGGGTGGAAAGCAGAAGTGAGCTGTTCAAGAAGGACACGCGAGTCAGAAAGAAAGTCTCAGGCAATAGCCATGAAGTAATTTCTTATCGCTCGTTGCCACAGCGAGCCACCACAGGAAGGAACTTCCTGTTTTCATATTCAGATGATGGGTATTTGCTTATTGCACCTTGCCTGCAAGAGTTCGTACATGAACCCTCTCCAAAAAAGACACTGGTGTATAAAGGAAGAAAAATGGGGATTTTAAAAATACATTAAAGAATGAGGACATCCACAAATGCACACACTGAAGTCCTTTTCTTCATCCCTGGCCTCATGTGAGCAGGAGGGGACCTGTGTTCTTTCTATTTGTTTCCGATGTAAAATAAATGCTATAGAGCAGCGGTTCTCAACCTGTGGGTCGTGACCCCTTTGGGGGTCGAATGACCCTTTCACAGGGGTCACATAAGACTATTGGAAAACATCTATTTCCCATGGTCTTAGGAACCAACACACCGCTCCTCGGTGTAGCAAAGTGTAGCCATGTAGTTTACTGTTGTTATATGAAGACTGTTGCCCATGCTACACCACGATTCAAGACAAAATTCCATTTTTTTGTCATTAGAAATAAATATTTCACAAGATATAATTATATATTGTTTTTGTGATTAGTCCCTATGCTTTAATTATGTTCAATTTGTAACAATGAAAATACATCCTGCCTATCAGATATTTACATTACAGTTCATAACAGGAGCAACATGACAGTGATGAAGTAGCAACGGAAATAATTTTATGGTTGGGGGTCACCACCCCATGAGGAGCTGTCTTAGAGGGTCGTGGCATTAGGAAGGTTGAGAACCACTGCTATAGAGGTTCTATGCATGATGGTTCAGTGTTAAGGGGCACACAGAAACTACTAAAATCCACGACTACCTTAAAGGATGCACGCCTTCATGGGCCATAACTCTGACCCCCCCAGTTAAATGTTGGTCACATGTCTGCAAGCAAAATACACAGACACCCCAGGTGCCCCGGGGAAACAAAACCCAGCGTCACCTAAGTTGTATTCTCAGAAAGAGAGAGCCTGTCAAGCCTGTGGCTGACTTTTCTCTAAAAGGAAAAACCCCCGCCAGCTGCCTCCACACAAAGGGGGGATTCTCCCCAAAGAGGACACTTTCTCAAAGGAGGGCGGCCACAGCGCGTCACCCCGAATGAACTCCTCGGGACCCAAACAGAAGCTGCATTGTTCTTCCCAACTCAAACCCAGGGTCTGCCGTCCAAGCAGCCAGCAACACAACATCCTTGTAAGAAGCAGAGGAGCCGAAGCCAGTTTGGCTCAGTGCATAGAGCATCCGCCTGTGGACTGAAGGGTCTCAGGTTCGATTCCCGTCAAAGGCATGTACCTTGGTTGCGGGCACATCCCCAGTGGGAGGTGTGCAGGAGGCGGCTGATGGATGTTCCTCTTTCATCGATGTTTCTAACTCTCTATCCCTCTCCCTTCCTCTCTGTAAAAAATCAATAAAAATATATTTTTAATAAAAAAGAAAAAGAGGAGGAGGAGGAGAAGGAGGAGGAGGAGGAGGAGGAGGAGGAGGAGGAGGAGGAGGAGGAAAGCAGAGGGGAGCACACGACTCCCTCCTCCTGGTCTCGCAGAGATTGGAAGCGTGCCCTTCGCCCTGCACTCCACAGGGGCAGGTTTATAGAGAGCTGCACTCACATCCATCCCCGAGTCACACTCTAGAACTCGCTGCTCTGCAGAGGGTGAGGGTATCAACTGTCTTATCATCTTCACATGCCAAGCAATGACTTCCCATACATCGGCCAAGACGTGACTTTACTTACATGCAACACCAAGACAGTAAGTCCAAGAGCGGGCTCTCTCTCGCTGAAGTCAGAAGAGTCATAATCGACCGAGGCAAAGGTTGCGGGTTCCACTCTGGGCAGCCACACCTCTAGAGGCCCTTGTACACAGGCCTGCCATGAGAAGCTGGCCAGAGAGGAAAGCTCTTTCGAAAGAAGGGGAAGTGTCATCTCCACTTCCCCAATCGCGTTGTTCTTCCTTCTTATTGTTGCCGAACCTGACCTTGATTCCCAGATGCAGGACGTAATCCACGCAAAGCAGGCACGCCGCATCTGTCTGACTGCCTTGGTGTCTCTCTCTCCACACGACCCAGTGTGTGTTCGTTACCAGGACACGTGTATGGAGCGCGGCATGGTTTTGCTTTCCTCTCTTGCAGGCACAGGGGGTGAGGTCATAGGCAGAACTGTTCTGGGTATGTTTCGTTGAAATGCCACCTTTTTTTTTTTCTTTAATATATTTTATTGATTTTTTACAGAGAGGAAGGGAGAGAGATAGAAAGTCAGAAACATCGATGAGAGAGAGACATCGATCAGCCGCCTCCTGCAAGCCCCAACAGTGGAGATGTGCTCACAACCAAGGTACATGCCCCCAACCAGAATCGAACCTGGGACCCTTCAGTCCGCAAGCCGACGCTCTATCCAGTCTGGGCAGAAATGCCACCTTTTTATCATGAACTTCTTTTAAGCCTAGAATCATGAAGGCGGCTGAAGCCATTTCAATAAAAAGAACGACTTTTCACCTAACAACAAACATGAGAAAGTCTCAAAGCAAGCCACGTTAGACTTTTCTCAAGGAGTTTCGTCACGTGAATCATTATCCCATTAGGATCAGAATTCCAGCACTGGCTCTTCCCTTTTAACGCTAATGAATCTGCTCTTTCCTAAGAGTGACCAGACAGGGCTTCCTTGCCTATACCTACCCCTACTCCCCCCCACCCCCAACCCCACACGGTAGAAAAGCACATCCCTCCTTTGTAAAGTGAACTGCATGGGCCAGAGCAAATGGGGGAGGGGGGTGTCCTGGTCTCCAATAACTGGGGGTAAAGAGAAAGGGTCACTCTGGATAGAGAAAGAAATCGCTCAGTTGATTTTCGATCTTCTTCATTTGAAGATGTGCTGACCACAGCTGGCAGAAACCGGTGCCACCTGATTGGCAATTTAACTGGCAAGAGATGTAAGGGCAGCATTTTCAAAAGCAAAGGGCAAATCCTTTGGAGGCCATGCTTTGTGCTTCTGTTCTTCCAGATGGTTTTTAAATTTACAAATGAAACATAGCCTACCTCCCAACCTACCCCATCCCTCACCATCCCCATGTCCACGACCGGGGTGCTAAAAACAAGCAATACCACTGGGGAGCAGAGAAAGAGACTGCATAACGGGGGTCCTGTTTGGTAAAAGCTTGTCTTTGGAGAACAGATAATAGTTTAAAAACTATTTCAGCCTCTGGTTCCATACTTCCTCTCATTTCCTTTAGCTTCATTTCATAAGAATTAAATTAAATCTGTGGGTGAGTGAAAGGGTTAAGAGAAGGTGCTAGGCATTTTGAAGATGAAAGTTCTGTCATTGGCTTCTTGATTGGGTCAACTTCTGTCTCTGGGAAGGCTGTACCTCCTCTTCTCCCCACATTGAGTCGTCCCCACAGTCCGAGATGGTATCCTGTGACATTCATTGCAGAGCCTTGTTTCCATCAGGCTGCTAGATGCCACCTTCAAAGACAGCCCCAGGGGGCGTGGAATTTACAGTGATGGGGCCAGGATGGGAGCCACTCCAATTCTCCAAGCATCATCCCCTGATTTACAGAAGCAGAATAATCCGCAAGGTGTCTGGACTTGCAGTTCAAGATGAACTGATCACAGATTATTTTTTTCTCTCTTACCCCTCTCCCAAGACTCCATTGAAATGATAAGAAAATATAAAAAGTATATAAACCCCCAATAACAGAAGTAAAGTTGGAAAGAGAAAATTAGAGCTCGAGAGATATTGACAGGTTTCTGGAAGATGGATGACGGAGGAGGAGTTAAAAATGAAGGACGGCAGAGAGCCACAGCATTGCATCAGTGAGAAGGACACCTTGGTGGAGAACCTGGTCCAGCCCTTTCATAGCCATTTCACCATAAGCAACCTTATGGAGGATTCTTCTCTAAATAAATGGAAACTCTCCAGAAAGTTCCATTGGAGAGCACTGGAAAATGTGGGAGTAGAGGGAGAAGTTGAAGGTGAGGAGTGTAGAGATATTGTATTGGCAAGCAGCAGAGAGTAAGGATATCGTTTCCAATGTCACCCAAGTAAACTGAAGATCCTATATAATAAAAGGCTAATATGCTAAGTGTCAGGTGCCCAGTTGTCTATTCAACCAATCAAAGCATAATATGCTAATGATATGCTAATGCCGCCCAACCACTTGCTATGATGTATGCTGACCACTAGGGGGCAGACAGTCAACTGGTCGACCAGTTGCCATGATGTGCACTGACCACCAGGGGAGCAGATGCTCTGACTGGTAGGTGAGCTTGCTGCTGGGGTCTGGATGATCTGGACTGAGTGAGACCAGCCAGACATGCCTTGAAGCCCTCCTACAGGCTCTCCCCAGCCTGGCCTGTGCCCCCTCGCAACCCGGGACCCCTCAGGGGATGTCAGGGAGCTGGTTTGGGCCCAATCCCGCAGGCCAGGCTGAGGGACCCCACTGGTGCACGAATTGGTGCCCTGGGTCTCTAGTTTAATTATAATGGGAGGAGAATGGAGAGGAGGGAGTTCTCAGAGGAGCACAACCTCATCTCTTGTCCCTGGGGTCAACAGATAATGTCTGAACCTGACAAAGAAAGAAGAGCGTGAACACGGTACATGGAAATGACAAGGATTCAAAACGGAAGGACTAAGTGGGCAGCTGTGAGCAGGTTGGGGTACAGAGGGGGGCCTAGGAGAGCTGCTTTCCCTTAGCTCCCCTGCCTGGACCACCCAGCCCCCCGCTGTCCATCCTGTAAGGTTTAGCCCACAAGGCACTTTCTTGGAGAAGCGTTCCCCATGGCAGAGGCTGAGCTCCTCCCCACTGTGCTCACACTGTCTGCTGTACAGACCTCCACACAAACATTATCCAATGCTGTTATCATTATAAGCTCAGGTCTCTTGGGCCTTCTCAGGTCACTGACCTTACAAGGACCCCTGCTCAGTGTAAGACTCTGATATTACCTCTCTGAAATGTTTCATCTGTGGAGGAGTGCCCTAACATACGAGATTTTTGAGATACGAGCCGTCGAGCGAGCGATTTTTGCTTTGAAATACGAGCAACATTTGAGATACAAGTAATCGCGCAGATCGGCCAGCTGCACACGACCCACCAGTTTACCGCGACTTGAGCGTCTCATAGTTTCCCACGCCTCAAGGTTACGAAACGAATGAAACTCGTATCTCGAGGCACCACTGTATTTGCCTTTGGAACTGGGCCCTGCAATTTAGGCAGCCGCCCTGCTTGTACGTTTGGCTCCTCACCGGACTATCCGCTCTGGGAAAGCGGGGATAAGTCATTTTCTAAATTTGCACCCTGATGAACAGTACAAGGCTCTCAGGAAATGACCCTTTGCCTAACTGATACTTACAGATCCTTCGCTTGTGAGGGCTATAATTTGATGCTCTAAGATGCAGGGACATAATTCATTCTCCAGGAAAGCTATGATTTGGGGCATACCAATACTATGCATACGCCATCTCCCATTCTTTCTCTGACACCTGCCATGCCATCATTACAGTTTTATTCCTATTTTTAAGGTACTGTATTGTCTTGCATTGTCATTTTTCTCTAAGAGAGATAGACTTTAAGTTTCACTAGTGAACCTTAGCTCAGATCCCTTAAACTCAGAGAGAACCAACTCTCCGAAGCAAGAGATTCATTGTAAGTTCATACTCTGAACATGGAACACGCCGCTGTGCTACGGATTTGGGACTATGTCAGCACAACCAGGATCCAAATAACTCAAGCAGTTTTCCAAGCCTCAGCCAGTGCAAAGCAGTGACATGAACATTTTAATGTTATATGTGAAAATATATCAATACTCAAGATTTTTTCTTGAAAAATATATATTGTCTCCAACACATGGAACATCCATCATCTCTAATTTATGCTTGAAACATTTTTCACCTGGTCCACTAACCCACAGAAAAACCCTACCTCCCCCTAACCAATTTGGCTCAGTGGAGAGAGTGTCATCCTGCGGACTGAAGGGTCCCAGGTTCGATTCCGGTCAAGAGCATGTACCTCGGTTGCGGGCATATCCCCAGTAGGGGGTGTGCAGGAGGCAGCTGATTGATGTTTCTCTCTCATCGATATTTCTAGCTCTCTATCTCTTTCCCTTCCTCTCTGTAAAAAAATCAATAAAATATAAATTTTTAAAAAAACCCTACCTGCTTCTCTACTGTTCAGTGTATTTATGGAATGTATTTCCTGAGTGGTGCTGGGCAGGACGCTGGGCCAGAACCCGAGGGCTGTGCAGTTGGGATGGAGGAGAGCTCCAAGACCAGAGAGACAAGGTGAACAGGAGGTGGCACAGGGTAGGTGACGTGGGACTGACGCCACACGGGCTGTGAGAGGTCAGGGGTGGAAGGGAAGAAGCTGGTTGCATCTGCTGGTTGGATCTGCACTACACTTAAAATGAACTTAAAATGGATCTGAACTTAAAATGAATGTCTGGATTCTGAGAGGGTTGGTTTTCTCTGAGTTTAAGGGATCTGACAATTCATCTGAGCTACGGTGAGATAAAATCTTCAGAACGCATTCTCAGCAGCGTGGCCAGACATTTCATAGTGAAACTTAAAATCTAGGAAAAAATGACAATGCAAGACAATAAAACACCTTAAAAATAGGAAGAGCATCAGCTGCCTCCTGCACACCTCCCACTGGGGATGAGCCCACCACCAAAACAGCACATGCTCCGGCCCTGGAAGCACACGTGAAATACTGACAGGAGCGTGAGGCAGGGATGGCAGTCCACACCATGAGAGATGGTTCATGGGATCGGCCAGCTGGTGATCAGCTCAGTGGTTCTCCCTGAGTTGGCACCGCCCTCTAAGGGACAGTTGGAAGACACTGACTCTGACCTTCTACCTCCCTATTGGACCCTCGTGAGTGATTGTGTTGGGCCCACCAGAATAATCCAAAATAATCCGGCCATTCCAAAACCCTGAACTTAATCGCATCCACCCGTCTCTCTGCCATGTCAGATATCACAGTCACAGGTCCGAGGCATCAGACCCTGGACATCTTTGGGGGGCCATTCCTCAGCCTTCCAACAATCCACAGGGCTAGACTTTCTTCTCACTAATTATAATAGCGTAATACACACCTGCTTGTATATTCCAGGAGTAGCTAGACCTCATCCAAAAGATGAGCTATGATGTGTCCTCCACATCCTCAGTTCAGTTAAGGACACCAGCTGAGTGAGCCAATGTAGGGGGGACATTAGATTTTCCAAAACCTTCTCTACCCGCACAGGTGAGTCACTGAATTTTATCGCTTTAACTCTACATCTGATATTCCTCTTCTCATCCTGCCAGCTCCCTCCATCTTCAGAACGCATTCTCAGCAGAGTGGCCAGACCTTTCTGAGTGGATCTCTCGAAGCCATCCTCCGAGATTCTAAGTGACCTGCACAGGGAGTCTCGAGAGCAGTGGTTCTCAACCTGTGGGTCGCGACCCCTTTGGGGGTCGTACGACCCTTTCACAGGGGTCGCCTAAGACCATCAGAAAACACCTATTTCCCGTGGTCTTAGGAACCAACACACCGCTCCTCGGTGTAGCAAAGTGTAGCAATGTAGTTTACTGTTGTCCTATGAAGACTGTTACCCATGCTACACCACGATTCAAGACAAAATTTCATTTATTTGTAATTAGAAATAAATATTTCACAATATACAATTACATATTGTTTTTGTGATTAATCCCTATGCTTTAATTATGTTCCATTTGTAACAATGAAAATACATCCTGCCTATCAGATATTTACATTACAGTTCATAACAGTAGCAAAATGACGGTTATGAAGTAGCAACGGAAATCATTTTATGGTTGGGAGTCACCACCACATGAGGAACTGCATTAAAGGGATGTGGCATTAGGAAGGTTGAGAACCACTGCTCTAGAGCATTTGCTGAAATATTTATTGAAAAGAAACAGTAATGATAGATATTGAGTTGGGAGGAGGAAAAAAATTGTTTAGAAAACAGATTTTAAATCCGAGATCTGCTACCTGAGTCCTTGTTTACCAGGCATTATATTGATTGGATTTCACCTGCTCCCACCACATGAGTCAGTTTTGTAAGAAAGCCCCTTTCTCTGCTCAGTTAGTTCACAGAGAATCCACACGAGTCACGTGGATGATATGAGGTGGCCACAGTTCAGAAGGTAAATCACCGGAGATTGTCACTGACTTCTCAGCCCGGAATAAACTGATCTCTGCCCCCAAGTGGCGAATGCTGTCACTGGAGCAGCAAGCACAGGACAGCAGCCTCCTCCTCCATCCTTCTGGTACCTCACATGCAGAGGCCGGCCACAAAATTGGCCTCAACCCTTCCTTGGCCCACGCAGGAGCTGAGGTGGAGAATAGCACTTTGCAGGACTTTTTTTAAAATATATTTTATTGATTTTTTTATAGAGAGGAAGGGAGAGAGATAGAGAGTTAGAAACATCAATGAATGAGAAACATCGATCAGCTGCTTCCTGCACATCCCCTGCTGGGAATGCGCCTGCAACCAAGGTACATGCCCTTGACCGGAATCGAACCTGGGACCTTTCAGTCCTCAGGCTGACGCTCTATCTGCTGAGCCAAACCAGTCTGGCACTTTGCAGGATTGTTAATAAAGCAGGGGGAAATAGTTGTAAGCTTCACTATAGAAATTGCAATATTTTCCCCTTCTGTTTCCCATACTCAACTTTGCAAAACACAATGAGACCTTGTTTACTTGACATTAAAGGGAATATGACCATCTGAAAGGTGATTTTCAAGGTAACTCAAGCCTGTGTCCTTCAGGGTTAAAACTTATTTTCACAATTTAACCATATATAATGGGCATGTAGAGATGCAGTAGAAGTTAGAACAAAATGATGGGCTTGTTTGTCTTGGTGCTGAGAGACTGGCTCATGCTGGATCCCCGGTAAATTCACCACATCCAGGGTCAAGCTCAGCCTTGCAGGCAGGGAAATTCCATTCTGCCTCGGGTTCTTTTTCCCACAGGGATGCCGGCTTGTCCTAGGTAAGCCCTGGTACTACGTATATATCAGTTTTACTATTGTTTTTCTTTCCCGCTATCATTATCTGACAGAGCATTCTACGTTTTGACAAAACTTTTCCGATTTCACAGAAGGGTCACTTTTCCCCACTGATGATTAAGGTCACTTTACAAAGTGACGGCTCACATAGTCACATATATGAACAAAGAGAGGACTGTCCACTCTCTTTTCAATGGGAACATGCATTCCAGGCGTCCAAACCTGCATAGGATTGTTATAAGATCTTACTTGAGCTGAAACTGATGACAGTCACCGGGAAGCGAGACCTCAAACGCTCTGAGACTAATGGTTGAGCTGCTGCTTTTCTGCGTTTGACATGAAAGAGGGAAGGCGAGGACCCTTACCTGGCGGTGGGAGAAAGCCAGGCGGGATGGGTTACAGGGTAGTTAACAGATCACGTGCTCTGATGGGGGTGGTCACACTTAGCTCCCCGGTGCGTTAACTGGAGGCAGAGGAACACGGAGAGGGCTTGCTGAAGGCAAAGGTAAACCTTTTACTAGAAAGGTTATAAGCCTGGGGCGTGACTACCAGCAGGTGTGCCCCGTCAGGAATTCATGATCAGATCCTCCTGTGAGGGAGAGCCCTTTTCAGCTACTCAGGGTTTTGATCGCCTTTTGCTCAAAGCCCTGATCCCCGTTTCCCCGAAAATAAGACAGGGTCTTATATTACTGTTTGCTCCCAAAGATGCGCTAGGTCAGTAAAGCATCAAACAGACTGTGAAATGACAGCAGGAAGTTTAAGGAGCGGTGGGGTAGATAAGAGATCAACCAAAGGACTTGTATGCATGCATCTAAGTATAACCAATGGACACAGACACTGGGGGGTTGGGGTATGCCCGGGAGGGGTGGGGTGGGCAATGGGCAGATATGTATACATGTAACATAATAAAAAAAAATGCACTAGGTCTTATTTTCAGGGGATGTCTTATTTTTCCATGAAGAAGAAGACAGTACACATTGATTGTTGAACAAAAAAAAAAAAGGAAATGGATGACCTGTCTACGGTATGGTAGTCGTCATCACAAACCAGCTCACTGATGGGCCGCAGCGCAGCCGGAGCTGTTCAGGCAGGGCGAGGTCTCTTTAAATCGGGAGTCAGACGCCTGACGGTAGCTTCGGGGGCCTTCTATTCCTGGGAGGGCTTATGTTCGGGGAGGCCTTATTATTGGGGAGGTCTTATTTTCAGGGGGGCTTATATTACAACGAGAGGCAGAAAAATCTCCTCAAAAGTCAGGGGTCATCTTATATGCCGGGTGTCATCTTATAGGGCGGGTATACCCCAAACTCTATAATTTAACTGGAAAAGTTGGGGGTCGTCTTATACGCCCAGTCGTCTTATACGCGGGAAAATACGGTAGTTCAAACTGCTGGGAGCAGAAGTCTGTGGTTTCCTCATTCTTGCCTCTGGTCTTGCGAGAGCTTCTCCCTTCCTTGCTATACTCTAAGGAAGGGTTTCAGCAAATCCTATTTCAAGTGCTTCTACCCATGGCAGTTTCAATAGCTGTCGTGGTTCCCTGAAATTCTGCCTGGAAGAAGATGAGACTTTTTCTAAACTCTTCAGGAATGCACGCTCAACGTCTACCACGAGTAGGCCTGTCAGAAGTAACGGCCTACCAAGAGGTGCTCCTTCACAGCCTGAGACCCACCCTCTGCATTGTCAGGTGAATGTCTATTGCTTTGTATGTTCCTCTTCGAGGGTTCATTGCATCTACCTTCTGAGTCCTAGCCGCTAGCCAAGTTGTAGGAACTTTAAAAACAAGTGTTTTCTTATCTCACCCTTGATGCATTCGCACTCGACCGTAACTCATGCTCTGCTTACAAATCAACCTCCACAGAGTCAGGCTCCTTGAATTGCCTTGATTTCCTAAATCCTAGCAAAAATTACGTGGTAAAGAAACACTTTCTTCTTTGAACTTGAGTCCCATCTCATATCCTATCCTGGTCATCCTTAATGACTAATTCTTACTGCTAGTTAATAACCATCTCTTGGCTGAAACCGGTTTGGCTCAGTGGATAGAGCATCGGCCTGGGGACTGAAGGGTCCCAGGTTCGATTCCGGTCAAGGGCATGTACCTTGGTGGTGGGCACATCCCCAGTAGGGGTGTGCAAGAAGCAGCTGATGGATGTTTCTATCTCTCTTCCTTCCTCTCTGTAAAAAAATCAATAAAATACATATTTTAAAAAAATAACCATCTCTTGGTATATTAGTAGCAGTGGTGTAACAAATCCTCTAAAATTTAATAAATAAGCATTTCTTTCCTTACCTTGTTTCTACTAGCCAGAAATTTGGGGAGGGATCCAAGATGGCAGTGAAATAGGTAGATATTACACTCACCTCCTCCCGGGGCCACACTGGAATTAAAACTAAAATATAGAACCACCGACCTGAATAACCACCTGAAAACCATCTCAACAGAAGTCTTGGAACCAGGGATTTACAGAAGCAGCCACATCCAGACTGCCAGGAAGGGCAGAGACCCAAGACTGCCGGCTCCGTACCCACATGCGGCAGCTGAGAATCTAAAGGGGTGTCTCAGCTGCAAAGGTTCCCCCTGAGTAGTGGGGGGGGGGAGTGTCTCAACCCCATGCCAGGCTCCCCAGCCCAGAGCATCAGGTCAGGGAAGAGGCACCCACTAAGATCTGGTGGTGAAAACCAGCAGAGACTCTGAGAGACAGGAATCTGCTCGAAACCCAGGCACCATCTTCAAGGGTCAACACACAAAACCTTGTTCACGGCCACTCACCCAGGGCTTCGGCTGAGAGAGGGCAGAGCCGTCTGGAGTCCGGGGTGGAGAGTCTGGGGTCGGTGCCTCCGGGGAGAGAACAGAAGGGACAGCCACCAGCGTTTCTGTGCTCGGTCCCTCTCCCACAACGCAGATGCCATCTTGCTTGGGTTGATCACTCCTCTCCATGTGGCCTCGGCCTGGGGGGATGCAATAGCCTCGCTCTCCGGACACCCTGTGGACCTGGTCTGCAGCGCTCACGCCCGGAGGAGCAGTCAGCCGCCTGGGCCCGGGGTGTGGAGGTAGGGGCAGATCAGGGAATGTCAGAGGCTGAGCGGTGTGGCTCTGGGGCCGAGGCCATTCCCCCCACCCTCCCTGAGCCTGATTGGTGCCTCCCCACCGTGGGAGATCCACTAGCTCCACCCCTCTGACTGCTAGCAGCTTCGATCTCTAGGAGAATCTGGGCAGAATGCAGATTTTTCACTTGCACACCAGACCAGTGCAGAGTCATCCCTTTGCACGGCCAAATCTTGGTCAGTTTGGGCCTGATACACTCTGTAACCCCCACACCCCATGACTCCTTGATAGCTCATCAGCCCACCACAAACATTGAGGGCACTCAGTGGGTGGCAGCTAGCCCTGGTGCACCCTGGGACTCTGGCTGAGTGACCTCCGGCCCAGCACTGGGACTGAGTTGAAATCTGTATCATTGAGAACACCACTTGCCCCTACCTAGTGAGTCACCGAGAACCATCCTCTACTCCTGGATCCCATGGCTCTGCTCAGAGCCAACTGCAGGTTTTGGTACTTGCAAAATGTAACTTTCTGCTCTCATCATTTTATTTTTACTAAATTAAACTTCTGCAGTAGACTTGGTCCTATATTTTGGCGGGTGGCGTTGACATGGTAGTTCTCTTCAGTGTTGTGCGACTTCAAGAGGGCCCTCAGTGACATCGATGTACTATTTATCATATACACCCCAAAGCCACAGAATATACATTCTTCTCAAGTACACATGGGTCATTTTCAAATACAGACTATATGTTGGGTCATTAGCAAAGTCTCTTCAAATTCAAGAAGATAGAAATCATATCAAGCACTTGCTCAGACCACAGTGGCCTAAAACTGGAAATCAACTACAATAAAAACAATACAAAGAAATCAAACACCTGGAGACTAAACAGCATGCTATTGAACAATGACTGGATAACCAGAGAGATCAAGGAAGAAATATTCATCTAAAGCCTCTACTTCTGATGGCAAGAGAGGGATAGAGCAGCTAAGGGAACTCCAAAGGAGCAAAACTGTATAAAATGGCATCTTCTTTATTTTTTATACTTTAATTTCAGAACAAAAGAAAAAGAAAAACACAATACAGTGGTACCTCGAGATACGAGCGCCCTAACATACAAGATTTTTGAGATACGAGCCTTTAAGCGAGCAATTTTTTGCTTTGAAATATGAGCAACATTTGAGATAGGAGTCATCACGTGGATCGGCCAGCTGCACACGACCCACCAGTTTACCGAGACTCGAGCGTCTCATAGTTTCCCACGCCTCAAGGTTACGGAACGAATTAAACTCGTATCTCGAGGTACCACTGTACATAACACATCCACAGCTATGCCAAATGTGAGAAAAGAGGGCTTGAGGCAGTTGTAACCTGCCTTAGGAAAAGACATCAGAGGAAACCAGGTGGGCTGGGGCCACGCAGGGCTGCTGTGGAGCCACAAAGACTGCACAGAGGACACCAGTTCTGCAGGAGGAAACTTCTCATCTACTTCTTCCATGCAAGAGGCATCCTCAGCACCCTCACGTACTCACATACCGCCAGTGCTCTTTCCGTGACTGAGCCTAACTGGCAGCCAGCACGGGCAGGCATGTGGGAGCAGATCTCAGGGTGCCCGGGGCCTTTTCTGACCTGCCCTGGGCTGGTGCTGGGGGAAGCCAGCCTTGGTGCACAGCTTGGCCCTTCCCGCACACTCCCAGGCCAGCAGAGGCAGCCACAACCTGGCATCACTTTGCAGCTCCAAACACATGTCCCAGGGCTTACAAGCAGCGCCTGAAATTGACCTGCACCAGAGTCCCTCTGAAGAGGCCCAGAACCAGCACAGCCAGTAATACACTCCCAGCATCAGGGCAGGATCCAGTCCGCATCACAAGCAGCACCTCCAAAGGGAGCTCTCAGCAGGCACCAGGCCCGCTGAGGCAAATTCCACCTCATGTGCTGAGTATCTGCTCAGCAGCTTATGGTCAGGGTTGATCCTCACAGTGAACCAGCCTGGGGGTTGGCTCCATGCACTGAAGGGCCAACAGCAATCAAGACCCAATAATAATAAGAGGGCTCATGTAACTCACACCAAGAGCATTTCCTGGAGCACCCAGCTCAGGTGATCAAGGATACTGAAATTTTCCTGCAGAAAATTTACTACGAAAGGCCATCCTACTAATATTGGGAGACATAGCAGATCCACCAGTTACACAGAAGCAGACACAGAGAGGCAGCCAAAATGGGGAAACAAAGAAATATGCCCCAAATGAAAGAACAGAAGAAATCTCCCAAAAAAGGAACTAAATGAAATGGAGGCAAGCAAACCACCAGAAACAGTCTCATAGATACAGAGAACAGACTGGTGATTGCTAGAGCAGAGAGGGCTTAGGGGATTGGGCATAAAAGATGAAGGAATTGAAAAGTACAGATTGGTCGCTACAAAATATTCATAGGGATGTAAAGCACAGAGTAGGAAATATAATCAGTGGTATTATAATAATTCTCTATGGTGCCAGTCAGATACTGGCAGTATCGGGGGAACACTTTGTAAAGTATATGATTATCTAACAATTATGTTTTATGCCTGAGACAAATACAAAAGAATATTGAAAGTAAACTGTAATTGAAAAATAAATTTAAGAAGAAAAAAAAAACACATTTGGAAAAACGAAGCAAGAAAAAGTAATTTACATAAAGGTGAAAGACTAGCATCTGTGGAAAAGGAGAAAATGATAGGAAAATTAAATGTGAATACAGTAGTTATATAAAGAACTCAACACATAGTCGAGTTACAAAGTGGATAAAATGATGGATATGCAACCCATGCATTATTAAATTTTTAAACTTAGAAGAAGAATACAATTCATTGAGTTCCTCCACAATAAATAATAAAATAAAATGGTGCCCCAGAAAAATAATAGGGTGTAGGTGGTCTGTTGGGTGGGTCAGGGTCTCATGGCAGGATGCTGGCTGGGGCTGCAGTTATTAGTAGAGGATCTACTTCCATGTTGGCTCACTCCCATGAACAGCAAGTCAATGTTGAATGCTGCAGGAAACCTATGTCCTGGCACATGGACCTCTGCACGGGACTGCCTGAGTGTTCTCACACATGGCAGCCATCTTCCCCCAGATTACGTGATCCAAGAGAGACCAAACTGGAAACCTCCATACCTCCTAGGACCCACCTCAAAAGTCCCATGCTGTCATGTCCACAATATCACTAATGGTTTCACAGGTCATGTCTGTTCAGTGTGGAGGAAACCACACAGGGATGAACCCTTGGTGATGGAGCAACGGAGGTCTTCCTGTAGGCTGACGACTATGCCTCGTACACATTTTCCTTTGAAAGGGGTAGGAAGCCAAACATCCCCAACATGTGGTAGCTTGTAAACTATCCCAATGCGCTGAGCAAAGAGCACATGGCAAAAAGCAAACGTAAGCATTTTCATTTCCTGGCAAAAGAAAATAATCTCACATTTTTGTGAAGAAATCTCATGGCTTCGGGGTGTACCACTTTACGTCTCTTTTGAGATTCCGGAGATGAAATTACGCTCCGTGACCCAAGAGTGAGGAGCGGCAGAGTTGCCAAAACAACGGGGCCGTGGCAGAAAGTTGTTACTCAGGGGTTCCTACCCGTTCCTCCTGAGAGTCATTAGGGTGAGCTCTTTTCCAAAAAAATAATAAGCTCCATTCAATGAAAAATTGTCTTGCCCTTCTACAGCTGACAGTAACTGTCATCGTAAAACAGGGGCAGACTACATTTTTATTTTGTTTTGTTTGCTTTCTGGAATGCTTGATATGATAGCACAGCGTGTCTGGAATTTCCTTACAATCTTCTGAGGAGGTAGAAAGCCATATGTCTAATTATAAAACAATGCTAGCCTTGTCATTGCGAGGTGAGCAAGCCAAAAATCTGGGAAAGTTCAACAAAGCAATGGTTTAAAACTATTTATATACAGTAAAACTTTGTTTGGTTGCCAAACACCTGAAGAACGGGTGGATTTTTCCACAAGGTTCATCAACATCACCAAGTTAGTATTTTCTAAGCCCTCTCTTTCTCTGGAATAATCAAATTCAGGAGATAATTATGACCGAATCTCTCACCAGCCTGTGCCAGACATTTTTCTAGGCTTCTAGGAGATACCAAGAAAGCAAAGATCCAGCCCTCCAGGAGCAGGCAGACCTCTGCTCAGTGTGAGAAACCTCTGAGGCCTAGTGGTAGATTTTCATGGTACCCCTGCCCCTTTATCAGTGTAACTGAAACCCACGTTCTGCCACCTGCCACTACAAAAGCCAAACTCCGGACAGATGCTGGTGAAAAGGGGAAAGGGTTTATTCAAGTGCCAGTCACCTGAGGAGATGGGAGGGGGAGTCTTGTGGCAAAGCCCATCTCAACATCTCAGTACAAGCAAGAAATCTTATAAGGAGGGAGAGGCAAAGGAGAATAAAGAAATTGAGGGGAGGGGAATTCCAGGACAGACCACTTCATTCAAATAGGACCTCCAAACTGGTCAGGTGATGGTCTGCTGTGCATTATCCTGGTCTTTGTCATTATGGTTCTACAGTTGAAGGTCAGCAAATCTTCTAGAACTGGGATGACTGAAGGTCAGCATCTGTACCTTTTGACGTTAGTTCCTAGGGTTCATATACAGACGTGCTATTTATCTACAAGCTAAATATGAGCCACAGTCAGCTTTTACAGAAACAGTGTCAAAAGAATGGTGGGTGGGTTACAATTGTCCACTGTTACATAAACTTTTAATAAAACATAAAACTTAGTGATACAGGATTTGAACCAGGAGGCCTCTTTTCTATTCTATCTCCCCACTTTCTAGGAAAAGCATACCTTTGGAGGGCAAGTACCTGGTTCTGAGAATATTTCTCTCTCCAAATCTTACATATTCAGAGTCTCATTCTGTCTAATTCTTTCCCAAAGCTAATCAACACGTGTTGTGAGCCTGCTCAAGCATTACCTTTCTATTTTAGAGCCTCTACCCTGTGGATGTAGCAGTTATCTCTACACTAATAAAAGAGTAAGATGCAAATTGACCATATCTTCGTGATGCCCACCAGCCAATCAGGAGTGAGTATGCAGTGACCATGACCCGCACCGTGCGTGCCTGACGTTTTCAGCGGCCATATCAATGCATCATGCATCACACTCATTCTTCTCCAACTGAAGAGTCAACTACACAAAGAAAGGAAGGCCAGCCCCTGAGTGCACAGCGTTACATAATTGAGAAAATAACATGGACGCCGCTGCAAAGAAAATGAGGGAAAGGTGTTTTATTGGGGACATTATTTTTTTTTAATATATTTTATTGATTTTATTTTTACAGAGAGGAAGGGAGATAGAAAGTCAGAAACATCGATGAGAGAGAGACATCGATCTGCCGCCTCCTGCACGCCCCACACTGGGGATGTGCCCTCGACCAGAATCGAACCCGGGACCCTTCAGTCCGCAGGCCGACACTCTAACCACTGAGCCACACCGGTCTCGGCTATTGGGGACATTATTATTGAGGCAATAGGAAAAGAATGTAAGAAAAGCAAGAAAGCTTGTCAAGTCCAGGCTCCGTGATAACCACAGATGGCTGTATGTTGTGGCCATGGGAGTAAGTCACAGTGGAGAGAAACACGCATGTGCAACGATTCTGCTTTTAACAAAACACAAGCAACTGGCAAGCCTTAGGAATTAAAAACACGTTTGCAATTACTTTAGTAGGCCTGATTTGAAAGGGAAGTTTTCTAGAATCAAATGAATTGTATGTTATTTTGTTAATCTCTGCAATAACAGCTTATGAATAAATCTGGTTTGAGGAGTAATTGTTGAATTTTTACAGATTTGATTCTTTCTCTCCCCCAAACAGGTTTAAATGAGCTTTTCAAAAGAATCAGTTGGTGTCCTGGAGGTAAGGGGTTCTCGGAATTGAAAAGCAACTGCTATTCTTGTTGGTAGAAAAGCTAACAAACTCAGGAAACCAGAATTGAATGAATCACAATTGAATTTTGATTCTTTAAGCAGCATCACCATCATCATCAGTGGATCATGCTTGTCCTTCTTTTATGTTGTTGTTTGTTTGTTTGTTTGTTTTAAACATAATGAAACGAATACCTATGGACCCAGTATCCTAACCGAGAACTAGAATATGAGTGACTGCCCCATTATGAATCTCGTGCACCTCCTCCCATCTGCTCAGCATCCCCAGACTTTTCTTTCGCCCTCAGCACTTGCTCTGTCTCAGCCTCACCCCACCACTGACCCAGTCACCTGGACTACTTTAAATCAGGAGTCAGACACCTGACGGTAGCTTTGGGGACCTTATATTCCGGGGAGGCCTTATGTTCGGGGGAGGCCTTATCATCGGGGAGGTCTTATTTTCGGGGGGATGCCTTCTATTACAGCGAGAGGCAAAACTGGAAGTAGGTCTTATTTTCGGGGGATGTCTTACTTTCGGGGAAACGGGGTAGTACTTCATTTTTGCCAGTCAACTAAGAATGGAAGAATGTCTCCCTGGGATTCGGATTTAGATTTCCATTTTGACTAACAAGTATCTTTCCACGGTATATGGGCCATTTCATTCCCTTTGGTGAACGGCTTTTGGCTCATTTTGGTACAGATTTGTTCTCTATGCTCAATTGGTAGCCTTTTTAAAATTATCTGCAGTGTCTTTTGATGAACAGTTCTTAACTTTCATGTAGTTGAATTTGTGGATCTTTTCTTTTACAGTGGGCCCTCTTATTGTCTTGTGTGAGAAATCCTCCCCTCTCCTGAAGTCATAAAAAACAAATAAACGTCGAAATGAGGCATGGACCAAGGAATGCATCATAGTGGAAATTAAAAATTATTGGAACTGAAGGATAATGAAAACACTGTATATCAAGCCTGGTGACACGCAGCAGAAGTAATGTTTTAAGGGACATTTGTGGTCTACATGTCACTATTCAAAAAGAAAAGTTGCATATTAATAAGCTAAATATCCACTTCAAAAACATGGTAGCTGAAACCGGTTTGGCTCAGTGGATAGAGAGCCTGCAGACTGAAAGGTCCCAGGTTCAATTCCAGTCAAGGTCATGTACCTTGGTTGCGAACACATCCCCAGTAGGGGGTGTGCGGGAGGCAGCTGATGGATGTTTCTCTCTCATTGATGTTTCTGACTCTCTATCCCTCTCTTTTCCTCTCTGAAAAAAATCAATAAAATATATTTTTTAAAAACATGGTAGATATAATAAAAAATATTGTGATAATTATGTATGGAGCCAGGTCAGCACCGGAATTACTGTGGGATGACTTCGTAAACTATATAAATGTCTAACCATTATGCTGTGCACCAGACACTAAAATAACATTAACTGTTAACTGCATTTGAAATTTTTAAAAAGAAAACAGCCAGCTTTTTCATTTAAGAATTAAAGGCACGTGCCAGAGACCATTAGTCCCACCGATACCCCTTTCCCAGCCTCATTTGCAATGAAGGTGCCATTGACGGTGCTTCCGAGGCCCACTCTGTTCTGCAGTTTCACTTTCCCAGGCCCCGCACCCCGTTCGACCAGACGGAGAATGCCAGGGCAAGCCTGGAGCCCCAAGCTGGGGAACCAGGAGGAAGGAGTGTCCTGAGTGCCTAGGTCACTGGCTGCAGGACAGCTGTCACAGAGCCTTGCCCGGTCAGGAATGTACACACTGGCCTTCGCTGCACAAGAAAAATGTCACTCTTTCTGTGTTCCATCACTGAGCTAGGGGGTTGTTACAGCGTGAGCCTAGTGTAATTCTAAACAGAGAGAGAGAGAGAGAGAGA